>KZ071759.1:123170-128915 GCA_002091845.1 Anopheles cracens | reverse complement strand
ATTAGCCGCGAATGTCAAATTAAATGGAAGCAATACACACAGTGAATAATTAAACTATTTTAATGCATGCATTAATGATTTTTTTATCTCTCTCTTTCTCTCCATTGTGGCATAAAACGCGTAAAGTTGGCAAAAAATGAAGCCATACTCTTTCATTTTTCCCAGTGTGCTTCAAGCACATGATTAAAGCGCGCTTTGGTTCGCCTCCGGCAGTAATGTAATCAAAACTCTACCCTGTTTCTAGATTTGTTCGTCCAGAAGCCCGAAAGCCTTTCAAATGCGAATGGATAGATTGAAATACTGCCTGAGGGTCTCCATATTGAAAATGGAACCCTTTCCGGTGCATAAAGTGGAACGATACCGAATACACGTCACGGAAATGTGGAAATAATAACCCCGCAGCGAATTATTATCAAATTTCGTAAAACAACGCATAAACAAAGCATTAATTTACTGCGAATTGCATACTTGCTGGTGTATATTTGTTTACTCAGCCTAAAAGTATGCAATTACAAGTAAACTATTCATGGACGCGTTTCGAACACATGGTACTATCCAAATGGAGCTTAATATTTTTGTTTTCAAATATAAAAAAACGAATTATTCTGCATTTCAACAAAAACCTCTATCGGTTCACATTTGTTTCGAAGAAAACGAGATAATTCTGATTGAAAAACAGTCTGCAAAGAACTTTCCTATATCAAATTCAGAAGGTTGGTCGTATATAGGCTTTGAGCGCTTTTGACTCCTTAATTTGTATACTATACCACCAACCAAGTCATTCTCAATCATTCCCATTAAATTCATCACGAATATTGGAAAATAAATCGATTCTCCAAGCTTTTTCTCCTCATTTCTTTGAAATTTGCAGCGAAAATATGCAATTTGCATAACACAAACGGTTACTACATTTCGCACGAAGCCTTAGTCTCCAAATTGCATAGCAACATTTAGTCCCCAATCCCTGCAAACACGTGCTGCTCACAGCAACATATTATGCATACCATTAAAGTCGTACATATCGGCTCTAACAACGCACTCCGAGATCCTTACAAGCAGCCGAGATGTTATCCCCATAACTCCCCTTCCCCAAAATGGAGACCAAATCAAAACGCCACAAATACGTCACGGACACTGCAGCATGACTCTGAAGTGGGAGCGCATCTTTCCCGGTTGTCGGATAAGTATCCCGTCCCTCCGGTGGGGGAGCTTGCTCGCTTTGCTGAAACCGCTTTACACACGGCACATCTGACAGTTATGAAAAATCCTGTTAAAAGACCTGTTCGCATACCTGAGGTTCCCCTGGCGGGAGGAGGCGGCCGGTATCACGTCAGCAGCCCGTCAGCCCAGTGTCAGCAGTAATGTGACACCTTGCACTCATCGTTGTCCCTCCGCGAATGTCAGCGGCAGTAACAGCACAAAGCTGCTCCAACCTCGAACAATGTACGCTGAACGGCAGCGAAGGCAGCAGCGGTTCGTGTTTGGAGTCCGGGTTTGCCTTGTTTCCGGGTCTCTCTCTCTCTCTCATTCTTCTTCGTGCTTTCCGCTCAGTTGCACTGCAGCTCGACCGGATCCGAAGGAAGGAGGTGCTTGTGCACTTGTCTGCTTTTTTCTTCTTCTTCTTCTTGCGTATGTGTGTGAACCTCTGCCAGTCCCTCAGCCGGTCCGCGGTTCTCCATCGTTCCATGAATATCTTATCTCGCGTCGGTCTCGGATTGAGGCTCGCCATGTTGGGTTTGGGGCGCTAGGTGCATGAAATTCCCCCCCCCCCCCCCCGGCACTGTCCCTGCTCGCAGCGGGCCCGAGCAGCATGCAAACATGTTCGCACATAATACTCTCGTCATAAATCACAAACCCCACCTCCCCTGTTTGCGCCCGTGGAAGCAAATGCAGGTTTCGCGGCGAAAGAAACAAATAAATCCTTCGTCCTGATGGTGCACAAATCGGTGAATGTGTGTGTGTGTGTGTACACACTGCCATCATAATCGCACAATATTGCGCGCACCTTTGGCGGCCCACTTATGCCGTTGCCCCGCGCCGGTCGGACCAGATGGAGCAGAAATATGATATTGAGCTTTATGAGATTTTTCAAATGTTCCTCCCCACTCACGCTTTGCCTTTTGTTTTGCCAGCGAACCGGTTCGTGCTTGACCTCTGTCAGGTTTTTTTTTGTGTTTGCCTGTTACTTCTGTGGACATTTAAAGAGTTTAATCAACGGCGATTGGCATGAGGCGAACTGAAACAAATTCACCATTTTGTCGCAGTTCTCGTCCCACTCGAGTGAGGACAGCTCCATGCTATTCGCTATAAAATATATATTGGAATAAATAAGCACTTTCGCAGAACAGAGTAACAATTTCAAATTAACAAGAGAAGCGGTTTTAAAACGTGTGTCGTGCCGATTGCATACTTTCGGGCTCATTTGTCAAATTTGCGCCAAAATGTTTGTAATGCGAATACACAACGGTTGGGACGCTTAGGCGTCAAATAATAAATAGAAATTGCTTAGCACGACGCATAGAAATCAATTTTAAATCAATTGTATACAGTTCTCCGTCAGCAAACCCACAGTAATGCTTTCGTGATTCGATAGTCAAGCGAGCTGCATACTGTTACGCTGGTTGACCGAATTAACGCCAGAAAGTATGCAATACGCACTCCATAATCACGTTGCAAACGTCGCAGTTGTTAGTTTTAAAGAAATTTCTCTGTCCGTTTGTTTAAAAATCAACTCCTTTTTACATGTTCTGTAGTACATTCTGTCTCGAACATCCTTTTCTTCCATATTTCTTTCACAGTTCGTGTAGATTAAGTTGGGCAACTATTTCACTAGCCAAAACTATGACGCTATGAGCAAACGCTATGAATTTTCGGACAATCTAAGTTTCTTATTACCCAACCTCAAATGTAACCTGCACAAAAAATGAAAAATATTGAATATTGTTTAAATATTCATGCACCAATCTCGACCTGCTGGTGGCAGGATCGCTAAAGGTTTAAATTACCTTGCTACTGTTCACCGCCAGCTGCAACACAGCCTGCGCGCGCTCTCGCGTTCGGTTCAGTGCGTCCGCGTTCGATCATTCAATTGCGAAGCGCGGGAATGAAATTTAGCATTAAATCAAAAACTCCACGCACAGTTGCTTTTAATTAAACGCGCCCCAATCCCGCGCTGAGTGGCGCCGTATCGATGTCGCGCGTGCCTACGTGCTCAATCAGCCAGCAAAACCCCACGCAAAACTATCATTTTCAACAGGCCATCCATGCCGGTTGGCTGCACTTCGTGGCGCTGCTGCTGCTGTTGGAGGGGAGGCCGGTTGGGTTTAGTGTTTGCCCATCAATTGCGTTTGCTTTATACACATCGTTAACGGTCTTACGGGCATCATTATTTTGCAGCGGGATCAGTCACGCCACTAGTGCACAATTTACACAACGCACACACACACACACACCCTGGTGCATAACCACACCCAGTTTACACTTTGTTGCATCGGTTCCTAATCAATCATTTTATCGCCCCCGGGGCGGAGCGCAACGTGCTAATGCAAATGCTATGCTCACGCCCTGGAATCACCGTTCCGTTCTGTCACCCGTGTCCACAGCTCTCGGGCTGATGGATGGATGGGAACAAATTGCACTGAATTGTGCCCTCAGTGACCTGGGCTTACACGGGCGTTACTCTCGCGTCCTGGTCCCGTGCTCGGTTGATTATCGTGGCCCGTGACGCGCAATACCGTCCCGCTGCGATGGGATTACTTCGATCGTGCAGCAAAAATATTGAATATTGTTTAAATATTCATGCACCAATCTCGGCCTGCTGGTGGCAGGATCGCTAAAGGTTTAAATTACCTTGCTACTGTTCATCGCCTTTAGCCATTAGCTGCAACACAGCCTGCGCGCGCGCGCGCGTTCGGTTCAGTGCGTCCGCGTTCGATCATTCAAATGCGAAGCGCGGGAATGAAATTTAGCATTAAATCAAAAACTCCACGCACAGTTGCTTTTAATTAAACGCGCCCCAATCCCGCGCTGAGTGGCGCCGTATCGATGTCGCGCGTGCCTACGTGCTCAATCAGCCAGCAAAACCCCACGCAAAACTATCATTTCCAACAGGCCATCCATGCCGGTTGGCTGCACTTCGTGGCGCTGCTGCTGCTGTTGGAGGGGAGGCCGGTTGGGTTTAGTGTTTGCCCATCAATTGCGTTTGCTTTATACACATCGTTAACGGTCTTACGGGCATCATTATTTTGCAGCGGGATCAGTCACGCCACTAGTGCACAATTTACACAACGCACACACACACACACCCTGGTGCATAACCACACCCAGTTTACACTTTGTTGCATCGGTTCCTAATCAATCATTTTATCGCCCCCGGGGCGGAGCGCAACGTGCTAATGCAAATGCTATGCTCACGCCCTGGAATCACCGTTCCGTTCTGTCACCCGTGTCCACAGCTCTCGGGCTGATGGATGGATGGGAACAAATTGCACTGAATTGTGCCCTCAGTGACCTGGGTTTAAACGGGCGCTCGGTGGATTATCGTGGTCCGCGCAATACCATTCCGCTGCGATGGGATTACTTCGATCGTGCAGGCAACAGACGACTCACTTCATGGGCACGATTTATTAATCCATTATTGTCGTGCGTTTGTTCTTCAATCCCACCTCCAGATATCCGACGATGATCGCATGAGCCTTACGACGGCCGTTTCGGATGAGGACGACGGGGAAAGCGTGATGGCGTCACCGTACAAAGCGAAGGCGACCGGTACGGCGGCCGCCTCCTTCAACTGTACCGGCGCCGTCCGGAAGGCTGGGTAAGTGTGTCCGGAAGCGTCTCCCAAGCGCATCTCACTCAAGAGTCATCTTCCCCCCCCCCCCCCCCCCCCCTCACTCCTCTGCGTACAGGGAATACCCACCCGGGAGAAGGTTTTCGGAAAATATACCCCGAACGCCAGCTTCCTGTCGGTGAAGAAGTGGCTGCTGCGCAAGAAGCACCAGATCGAGCTCGCCCGCAAGCGCGGCTGGAAGGGCTACTGGGTGTGCCTGAAGGGGACGACCCTGCTGTTCTACCCGTGCGACTCGCGCGAGGGCCGCTCGGTCGAGGCCGCCCCGAAGCATCTGATCATCGTCGACGGGGCGATCATGCAGCCGATCCCGGAGCACCCGAAGCGCGACTACATCTTCTGCCTCAGCACCGCGTTCGGCGACGCGTACCTGTTCCAGGCGCCGTGCCAGGTCGAGCTGGAGAACTGGGTCAACAGCATACACAGTGCGTGCGCGGCGGCGTTCGCGCGCCACCGCGGCAAAACCGGCACGCTGCACCTGCTGCAGGAGGAGATCTTCCGCCTCGAGAAAGCAATAGAATCGGTAAGTGGGGCAGTTTTCCCTTTACTTTCGCCTTTTTGGCCGTTTTAGACAGAACGGGTCCTTTAAGAACAACTAACAGACCGAGTTTTGCTGGAAGCGCCTAACTGTAGGCAATCCGAGGGCCACCAAGTCGAAAAAAAGAGTTTAAAGACACGTGGGCTTAAAAGTCACAAGAGTAACTAGATTACGTTTATCAACCAACTTATTTTCTGTTAATACCATGCTATACTATACAGCTGTCAGAATTATAACTCGATTTTTTCATTAGTTTATGAGTAAGTGTATTAAGAAGAGGTTATTTCTGATATTTTCGAAACAATGGCTCAACAATAACTTCTATCTCGTGACAAACGTTGTTGCCTTTTGATAACCAAAA
>KZ071759.1:106679-118160 GCA_002091845.1 Anopheles cracens | reverse complement strand
AAGAAATTTCTATCTGGATCCTGCTTTCAGCGCAAAGTTTTCAATCCGGATGTTTTTTTTTCTTGTGTGTGTGTGGTTTTCGTTATCCTCCGTCGTTCCAATAACTTCTTCATCGTGAACAAACAAAGTACGCGAAGGGAGAGATTTGCTGTTTACCAAGAAAGACTTGGTTCTTCTTCACCTCGTGTGTACTACTTGCGGGGTGGGATTAGCAACAGGGAAGCTTTTAAAGTTAACGTAATAGCTATCGAGTTTGAGCGACGACTGAGGGAAATAGCTGCACTGCTTCGTCTGCTCGGTGATTGACGTACGTTCGCACAGACACCAACGCCAGTCCTTATCCTGGCCGGGATTCACCTGCAGTCCTGGGGAGACACTTCTGTCTCCATTCGCTGCCAGGCTGGGGTGGGATTTTGCAGCGAAACACAGAAAAGCTTCCGCTTCCTGCTCATCCGGGAATACATTTACTCACACTCTGTACCGTGCTTGTGCTCTCCCACACGTACACACACAGTACCGCCGAGTTCCGCAATGCGTTCCTGAAGACAATCCGGCAGATCATACGGGAAAGCGTTCGCAACATGTCGATACCGTCGCTGAAGAGCATGGGCGGCAGCACCAACTCGATGACGGGCGTCGGAAATTCCTCCGGAAATTCGCAAACTCTCGAGCGACCAAAGCAGCAGGTACGGTTGACTATTTTTTTATCTCTCTCTCTCTCTCTCCTCCGACTTTCTCGGCAAGATCAAGAAGGGGCTGGAGCTGCACGCCATGTGCTTCGTCTTCAAGTCGGCCGTCGTCTTCCTGTGCAAGGAGCGCCTGCGCCAGAAGAAGAAGCTGATGGTGAGTGTCCAGCCCGTTCGATATTTCGGAGTTTCTCCTGTACAGAAACTTGTATCGGTCTCTTCCAAAAAAAAAAAAACAGGGCGTCTCGAGCAAGAACGCCACCAACGAGGTGGAGATCATCCGCTACCAGGTGCTGATACCGGTCACCGAGGTACAGGTAAGGGCTTCCTCCGCCAAGGACATGGACTCGCACTTCCTCTGGGAGCTGATACACCTCCGCTCGCAACTCCAACGCCGGTCGGAGAAAGTCTACGTACTCTCGAACAGGTAAGCAAAAACAATTTCACCTTCATCCCTCCGACTTGAACGGTGGATTTACTGCACCAAGTTTCACGCGAGTGAAACCACGTACATACGCGCCACGGAGAGATGTTCATCGCCGTGTGCGGAATAACAGAAATCTATTAATTTAAATCGGATTACCGATGCACTGCTCAGTGCGTGAGTACTACCTGGAGCCGCTGAAGCGCGAAACATTCCTGTCGAACGCCGAAATTACGGCCCTGTTTGGCAACATTCAGGAGATCGTCACATTCCAGCGTCAGTTCCTGAACAACCTCGAGGAGGCGCTCGACCTCGAACCGGACTTCCATCAGCTGGAGCACCCGAGTCAGTTTAAGGTACGCTCGGAATGGAGATGCTTGTAGGGTTTTCTTATGTCTGAACCTCCGTTCATTCTCAACATCTCCCATTAGAACGTGCTGTTTGCCATCGGATCCGCATTTTTGTACTACGTCAACCACTTCAAGCTGTACTCGTCGTTCTGCGCCAGCCACAGCAAGGCCCAGAAAGTGCTGCATCCAAGTAAGAACCTCCGCACGGTAGTCTCCAAGTCGCTGGTAGCCGCTAAGTCTAAACGTGTCTCTTCTCACAAAACCCAGACGAAGGCAATCAAGCGCTGCAGGAGTTCCTGGCCGCCCGGAACCCGAAGCAGCAGCACAGCAGCACGCTCGAGTCGTTCCTGATCAAGCCGATACAGCGCATCCTCAAGTATCCGCTGCTGCTGCAGCAGCTGCGCAACCTGACCGACCCGAACGCGGCCGAACATCTGCACCTGGTCGAGGCGCTGAAGGGCATGGAGAAGGTCGCGGAGCACATCAACGAGATGCAGCGCATCCACGAGGAGTACGGTGCGATCTTCGACCACCTGTTCCGCCAGCACCAGAAGTCCTGCAAGCAGCCGATCGATCTCAGCCCTGGTAGTATGGACGCAAACTGTCCCCTGTCCACACGCAATGCTTTTCCATCCGCTCCACACTGTCCCGATTCGCTCCTGACCGCTAACTCCGCGTTCCGTGCGCACGTAACAGATCTACAATGTTGCCCTCTCTTACCCACCAAACGACCTAGGTGATCTGCTCTACTACGGTGGCGTCGAGTGGCTCAACATCTCCGACTTTCTCGGCAAGATCAAGAAGGGGCTGGAGCTGCACGCCATGTGCTTCGTCTTCAAGTCGGCCGTCGTCTTCCTGTGCAAGGAGCGCCTGCGCCAGAAGAAGAAGCTGATGGTGAGTGTCCAGCCCGTTCGATATTTCGGAGTTTCTCCTGTACAGAAACTTGTATCGGTCTCTTCCAAAAAAAAAAAATCATGCTGACCCCATCCCGCCAGCTGACCGATGCGGAGAAGCTGCGCAAGGTGATCCTGGAGCTGGTCGACACGGAGAAGTCCTATGTGAAGGTAAGTGGCACTTCACGGATTGCATACTTTCAGGTGCAAGTGTGGGACTTTGAAGTCTCTAACAGTCATTTTTGGTGCAATAGGCACTTTTGCAACTTCGGGTTTCTAATTTAAAGTCTAACATAACTAGCCAAACCCAGCCTTCTAGGTGTCAATTGACACCCAAAGAGAATGTTCGTAGTATTCGATCCAGTTGACCATGAGTGTTAACCTCAATACTCTTATTTCGAAACGCCCAACGCACTAGCATCTCAACAACCTTCTCGAGTACTACCTGGAGCCGCTGAAGCGCGAAACATTCCTGTCGAACGCCGAAATTACGGCCCTGTTTGGCAACATTCAGGAGCTCTCTCTCTCTCTCTCTCGTGTCTCGTTTTCCAACGACAACGACCCACCCCAAAGTTTACGCTCGTGCGTTGCTCACCACCTGCTCACGCTTTTCTCCCGCCGCAGCCACAGATCATGCAGGGTTCGCAGACGCTCGGCAAGCCGAAGAAGTCCAAGATCAATCAGCGCCACTCGTCTGGAAACATCGACTACGATAACACGACCTCGGGCAGCCAGGAAGCGGATGACCCACCGGTACCGCAGTACAGTGGGCAGTTCCGTATGCGCAGCAAGACGGTGGGCGATGTCGGAGGTAAGCATCGCTCAGTTCCCGTCCAAGCAGACACACACACGTTAACCCAATCGAATCGTCTCGTCCAATCTCGAAACAGAGCAAGTTGCTCAATGCAGGCGAAACTTGTGCGAGCGTGAGCAGGAAAAACCCGACCCGGGCACCAAATCGGAGGGTGAGGACGACTCCCAGCAGGGCACGGTGAAGCCAAAGTCGTCGCTGGGCAAAACACCCAACCATCTGACGCTGAGGTGAGTGTCCGGTTGGGATATGTTTACTGCGCTAGCTGTTCGGTCTTGCGACACCAGGGTAATCCATTCAAAAAAGTTTGAAACAATCCTCTCTGGTCTTCAACTGAATCTGGATGTTACTTCACAAGTCCGAATTCCAAGCCGATCCTAATCTAAACTCCTTAAAGATTGTGCAAAATGCTCATAAAACTCAAAATGGTTGTATTTCTGCTCCACACAGCACCACGTCGACACTGTCCGTGGGCAGCACCGGCAGCCAGGCGCGCCTGATACAGTCGTCCCATCCGCCGGCCACCTACCATCCGGTGCTGATGAAGGATCTAGGTAAGCGACTTTCTCCCAGTAGCGATAAGAGTGTTGTAGAGATGTTTGACGCGACAAAGGGCGTCTCGGGCGCCACCGAGAAGCGCCCGAACCAGACCGACACGGTGGACAATGCGATGGATACGCATCTCAAGAACCTCAACCTCGACAGTCTGATAGAGACGGACATAGTAGAGTACATGGAGATTGGACAATGCGATGGATACGCATCTCAAGAACCTCAACCTCGACAGTCTGATAGAGACGGACATAGTAGAGTACATGGAGAACTTGAAGGAGAAGCACCTCGAAAGCGAACAGACCGTACAGGGCACTGGTGACGGTGCTGGTGCCGCGCTCACAGCAACACCACACACTGCCGGTAGCGTTACGCCGGCCCTCGTTGCCTCACCACCAGCAGCACGCTCACCACCCACCACAGACACCAAGACACGTTCCCAGACACCTCTGTCGTCCCCTCCGCAAATCTCCTACTCCCACTCCCCGCAGAAGAAGGCTCAGTCCGACATGTCCGCCGCGTCCAGCCAGTCGTTGAAATCATCCATCGAATCCACCACGGACCCGCACCAGTCGTCCAGTTCGGGGTCGGGCAAAAGCGACGACAGCTGCTCTGAGCAGGCCGGTGACAAGTCGTCTGTAGAAGCAGCGGACGGTTCAACCGCACCCGGTCAGGACGGCCAGCGCTACACGCTGAGTGCGTCGTCGGCCAATTCCTCACCCGACGGGACGCTCAGCCCGAAGCTGGAGAAAACCAAGTCGCCCAAGCGCATGAAGTCGGTCGAGCGCGAACGGAGCCCGATCCGCATCATCAAGATCAAGTCGCCGCGCAACAGCATCGACATCGAGCGGCACGTGCGCATCGAGAAGAGCCCGGATCGGGCGCGGCGTGCCTCGAGCCCGGGCTCCGGTGCGACGGCGGCGACCGGCAAGAAACCCTCCGAGGGTGGCATCCTGAAGAAGAAGCAACCGAACGGAGGCGGCATCGTCGGAGGGATTTTGAAGCGATCGTCCAGCCCGTCCGTTGGCAGCAAGCCATCGGAGAGCTCGGACAGTACGGCTTCGAAGACGGACGCGAACCTCTCGTCCGACTACGAGCAGTACCAGAGCGCGACCGGGAACCGGTGCTATCTGTCGCTGTCGAGTGAGTATCTAGGCGTGGAGAAGGACTACCCGCACATCTACCAGAACGCACGCGAAGAGAAAGTACGGCGAGCGAAGCGTAGCGCTTCGGTGGGCAGCACCGAGCGGATGCGCTCCGTCGAGGGCTACGAGTCCTCCTGCGGGTACTCGCCCAACACCAGCTTCGACGCTTCCTCGGTAGAGGGCAGCAGGAAGCGCTACAGCGTGTCTTCGGAGCGCTCGCCGGGCGAGTATCGCAAGTCGTACAGCCGCTCGAGCTCGCCGGTCAACGTGTACAGCCGGGACGTCTCGCCGAGTCGTTGCTACGCCCGAGGTCTCTCCCCACAGACGTCCCTGACGCGTGGACTATCCCTCTCGCCGCAGTCCTCGTTCAAGGGTATCTCCCCACAGAGCTCGTTCAGTCGCGGACCATCGCCGCAGCGTGGCTACAACAGCCGCGGACCATCGCCCCAACGCTCCGGCCACACGAGCCGTGGCGGATCGCCGATGCGCGGCGGTTACTACCGCGGGAGTAGCTCACCGCACGGCTACGGCCGGGGTCTCTCACCCCAGCAAAGCTACAGCAGCCGTGGGCCATCGCCGACGCGCAGCAGCGGTGGCTACCCCCGTGGACTATCGCCTCAGCGTCGGGGAAGTCGCCACTACTCGCCGCCCAAGGATCACCACCGGGGCGGTGTGTCTCCGCAGCGATTCTACAGCCGTGTGCCGTCTCCGGAGCGACACTACGAGCGGCCGCGCGGTCCAATGCCCATTCCAAAAAGTCACAGTCGTGGCGCTTCCCCACAGCGCACGTACCGCCTGACGTCTTCGCGCTCCATCGACAGCTCCTCGTTTCTGGACTACGACCAGAACCCGAACCTGCACTACGCTCGGATCGAGCACGATCGAGCTCGAGCCTACCAACAGCAGCAGCAGCAGCAACAACATCAACAGCAACACCAATCGCATTACCCGTCGCAATCGCACGCTTCTTGTATGGAGTGCATCATGCAGGACATGAAGCCTCCATAGCAAAAGGCCCGCGCACGGCAGAGCCGTGCGCGGAAGAAATCGTCCCGGGCGCCCCGGCTGTACCACCAGGCCAGCTTCGACAAATCGCCATCGTTCGATCACGATGAGATCCACGTGTAGAGCTCCACGCAACACGCACCGATCCTCCACAGACAGGAACCCTCCCCTTATTCAGCAACTACAGACCCAAAACCAACCACACCGCACACAAACACACTGTCGTATGGCTTCGTAGCAGTAAAATCAAAAGTAAAAGTAATCAAAATAGTCAGCCCGCAAAACGCTGTCGCAGTGTACATGAGTGAGTCTGCCTTACCCGGTAGCAGCAAATCAAAAAACCACAGATGGAAACTAATTAATATGCCAATATATACAAACACTCTCACACCCATACGGGAGGGTATCGACTACATAGTAACCACGTCCCAGCAGCGCGATAGTGGAGTGAAATCGTTCATCACCACAAGTCACCCACCCGCCCACTACGTCCGAAGGCTCCGGTATGGATTCGATGTGATTTCAACGACGTCCCCGCCACGACACTTGGCTGGCTGGCTCGTTTACCAGAGAAGCCAGCCATGTCAAACGGCAACCCTAAGCCAAACATTCAAATTTCGCAACAAGTTTGCGTGTCTAGCTCGGCGCTCGGTGCTGTTTGCAACACGCCCGCAGTGGGGTTGGGTAATACGTTTTCGAAATTAAGTTACCCATAAACCGCACCGACTTTGCAACCGAGCATACCGAGTTCGGTTGAGAAAATCGAATGACCACGGAAACGAAACTTCAGCCACTGGCGCCCGGAATTCAATTACGGTTGCAACGGAAAACCGCACAGGACGATTGACTCGGCTTCTCTTCATCGCACCTTGTTTGTGGTCCTCGCTCCCAACGTTGTCCTTAGCCTTCCCCGTTGTCCTTAACCTCCCGAACGACCCGTGGGACGTAGTGGGAGCATGCTGCAGGATAAATCAAACAGATATACGCGTATACGTACCACTTAGCCATATACATACACACCGTAATATCGTAGCCCTGGTATCAATAGCAAACAAAACGGCAGTATCGCATAGCCAACTACTACAGTACACCAATATGAAGCATATACCGAACCTTATATCGTAGCCGCGAGTGGAAAATCAAACCAGCGCCAGGGCGTGCGTTTGTGCCCAGTATAGGAGCAATAGAGTATCGCAATCGCAGTAACATAACACGCAAGTAAGCAACCACGTATCTAGGGAAGCAGTGTTTAGCGCCAACAATATTCGTACTAACTATACACAAACATACCAACATACCAAGTAACAATTGTAATACAGGTGAGTTTATACATGGACCGTGAGGAGTACCCGCGTAAGCAAACCTACTTAAGCCACAATATATAGCAGCCCGTGTTGTTACCGTAGCCCTAACCAGCAGAGAGAAAAACAAAACTAGTATCAGCATTATACAAACCGGTTGAACTCCAGATATTCGAGGACGACGACTCATACGGACGGTTAGAGAACTCCTCCAATTTCCTTCCAAAAAACGAAGCAAAAAACACGTAAAAGCGCGCCCGGAGGAATTGACGCGTGCAGTGTGTGAGCAATGATGTGATTTTAAGGTACACTAGACACTTCTTTCAGTTCCCTTGGGGCCCGGGAGTCCGGCTTTGCATTCCCCCCAAAAAAAGCGGGCAAAGCGGACGTCCCCCTAAGCCCCTTACTCCCTAGAAGACGTACGAATGTTATATTGAAAAAGTTGTGGGATGGTAACCGGCAGCTAGCTAGAATTTTGAAGAATAACAAACCACGAAAGAATGGAATTAAATTTTGACATTTGTTAGCCCCTTTTTGCACAGCCTAGCTTAGTAGTTCGGAAACGTCAGATTTGACAGGTAGCGAGGGAGAGAGATAGCGTCATGAGAGTGAGAGAGCAGTTGTGGCACACTAGATTGAGAGTTATTTAGTTAGACGTGAGAGGTTTTCATATTGCTGCTAGACTACTTTCGCTTTTAGTCTCAAACTGTCAAACAAAGACACATTCACACACACACAAAAACATGCACACACATACACACTAAAATTCCGTTGTTAACGTTTGTCTTGTCCATCTCCATCTCCGACCGTTTGGATGGTGACGTAGATTTTTATCATCGACTCATCCCACACTGGCCGTCGGTGCCGGTGATTTTAACAGTTGATACTTTTATATGAAACGAACGCAAGACTACAAAGACCGTGCAGACTAAATACTGGAACTAGAACGACACACTAGGGCAAGTGAGGGAGAGAGAGGGAGAGAGAGATACAAGAACCCCCAGCCTTAAATGCAGCGCATTCGCTGTTTTTGAAACCGAACGACTGTTATTTGCCAAGTAGCCGAGAACCCCTGCCTGCTCCCTGCCCTAGCCAGTCACTTAGGTGTAGGCAGTAGTAGCACCTAGGAAGTAATGCTGTGTAACCATCCAACCTTCCCCAAAACCCCTCTTCCCTGACAGCTTGACAGTAGTAGACAGTAGTGGCAGTGGCCCAGGGTGTGTCTCGAATGTCTGTTCTCGTCGCTTCTAGAGGGCCAACCGGCTGACAACTCGGAGCCTGAACTGAGCTGATCGCCCCTCCTGTAGGTGAAATCGCCGTTTCCGTTCGCCTGTCTGTGTCTGTCTATGCGTGCGTTATGTGTCCGATCTGTAGTAGGGACGGGGTTTGAAACGAGATGCTCCGGGACGCACGAGGGTTCTTGCACGAAAGTGTCCGATGGTTAACACACCTGCCGTTTGCTCCGTCCCCTGGTTCCCGCCCCTACCAGCAAACCGACATTGTTCAGCCAAACAACCAACCTTCCTGCCTGCCTACATGCCTGCCTGTTCCCTTGCTGTGTGCATCCAAATCACCAACCAACTCCTTCGTGCTCTTCCCTCCTGTAAAGCATTCCCGTTTCACTGTTTACGTTCGTTTGTATACTAATTCTTTTATGTTTGTTTGTTTCCTTTACATGGTTTACTGAGCCACGTTCGGTACATTCATACCATTCTCAACTTCGCAACATTGTAGTACGTTCCTAGTGTGGGCAAGGCAATAGGCCATTCGGAATTCGGGCCAAACTCATGTGTTTGCCTGAAGCATTCAAACTAGCTTAATTCCACCATCCCATCCCCACGTACGATAGCGTAGCGTAATTTATAGGATGTATTTCGGCAGTAAAGTACGTTCTTTTGACATCTCACACCGAGCTTAGCAATAGAGACCACCATTTCAAAACTTTCCCTCACACCACCAGCGTAAGTGTGTGTAAGAGTGTACACTCACAGCCTTTAGCAGGCCACCAAGCAAACCAAGCGTACGAGCTGAAGGTGAGCCATCTTTGCAAAACATTTGTAGACTTCGCTACCCACCTGTAGCCTCGCTCGTTTCAACCTCCCAGTTCGTTTGCTCCACCAAACCGATCGGTACTGTGTTGTCGAAAGTAATGTGTTGGTTTCTGTCCTTTTTCTTTCTGTTACTTATGTAAGCCTGTTTCGTTTACTTCATTTTACATTATCAAGTTTTTAGCTGCTCCTTCTTTTTATTCTGTGTTTTTCTTTTACCTTTTTCTGTTCTGTTTCAGTCTTATCTTCTCTTCCGTATCTGTTTTTAATTTCTTCTCTTTCCTCTTCTACTGGTTCTGTTTACACATTATAACCCAACCGAATGCAGCCTTTCAAACATCCTTCTACATCCCGAAACTATTCTTCTCTAGGTTTTACGTTAAGTTAGCTCAAATTGGATGCATTCAAATTGAGAAATTTACTAAATTCTACACACACAAAAACACAAAAATCCCAAATCGAACCAAAAAGAAGCAAAAAAGCAACTGAAAGAAGCGAAAGCTAAACAACCGAATTCGATAACCACAAAATCCAAACCATATCGAACAACTTAAAAAACGCACACAAGCATACACACACACACACACTCACAAAAAACCCATTCGAACAATGTCATTAAATCTGGCCATTTGTTTTTCTTTTTTAATTGTAGGATCCCCGGTGTGGAAGCCTAGAGACATGATTAGTTTAAGTGACGCCCCGTCGACATCACGTAAAGATGAGAGTAAATAAATGCCCCCCTTCTTCTTTCGCTCTCGGTATCACACTCATCCTATCTCACGCAAAGCAAGTCAAGCCCGCAAGTCAAGCGAAACGACAAACAAAAAACAAGGAATGCTAGCGAACACGAATTGCGAAAATTACTACCCACAAAGTCTCCATCCCCGACCTACCAAACTCGACTCAATTGTTGCGAGTTGTTATGGCACACGCACACAAGAACACAAGAGCAAGGGCAGATGGCTCGCAGTGGATGCAGCTGAGGGGGGCAAAGGTGGGATAATAGCAGGCGGAACACATGAATGCGTTCGTTAATGCATGGTGCCACGGCCGATGCGAGATTAGATAGTGCAGAGGTGCAAGGGATAGCGGCAGGAACCCTGGAGGAAACAACCAACATGACCCGGACGGACGTTTTTAAGTACCCGGGCTTTTTGCTAGAGCCAATAATGAAGAATTTAACACAAAACCCCGCAAAGGTGGAGTCGGGGAAGGGTCATAGATCAGACGGCTCTCGGTCTCTCTTAGTCATTACTCGATAAACTGTGGTTAGGTACTGCGGTTAGGACTCACACCTGGTAGATTGGCTTTCGGACACCGTTGCTGTGTGGAGGCTCTACGAGAGGGCACAACAAACACGGCGCCAGTCAAACATCCACTCACTTGACCTCAGACACTGTCCCCAGGGGAGGGAGAACTAACTAACGTCTAAAAACCATAGCCATTACCGATACATTGACTTCATTAGTGCGAGAGAGGGAGAAAGATAGCGAGCGGAGAAGATATCAGGCAGATATGGTGCAGCAGAAGAACTAGGAAGAACGAAACAATTTTCTTAATTCACAAAGCAACACGTTAGTCAAACAGTGCGGTACATCTGCACTAATGAACATCCAACCGGACGTTTGATGCAGCGCAACCCGCGACGTGCCTCGTGGGGATATCGATGTAGGATCGAGAGAATACACACACTGACACACGCACACACAAACAGACAAAACACACTCACACATCGTAAGAGAGAGCGTAGAGCAATGGCAGTAAACTTAAACTCGTAAACGTGTTTGTATTAGCAGTAATGTGGAACGTAACGAACGATGGGCGTCGAACTAGCATTATATAGTGAAAGAATTAATATGAAACGTTGCGCATCGGCACGGGGTGCGGCAGGGTGCAGCCCGTCAGAACAGACGGAACCGGACGTTCGGACACACTGGGGCGCAGACGGCCGAAGACGACGAAACAACACGAAACAACGGAACAGTACGTACGTAAAAGACTCACGAGCATCACAGCATCAGACACTCTCCCTCTCTTACAAAATGAAGAATAAGCAGACTTGATAAGCGTGCTAATTGCGATGACACTACATGGGATCTGGTGTGCATGAGGTGTGTAGTCACTACAGTCGATAATGAACAAAAAAATGCAGAGAGAACAACAGAACAGAACAGTGTGAGAGAGAGAGAGATGATTGTTTAGAGTTTGTTTTACATTTTTGATCATTTTTAAATCCTACAACCAACTAGAGTTAAAGTATAATACC
>KZ071759.1:74634-89457 GCA_002091845.1 Anopheles cracens | reverse complement strand
TGTTGGGCACAGGATCACCCTGTGCGCAACGAAGCCAAATGACAGCTTATGTCATTCTGTCCTGTCCTCTTCTTCTTCTTACGAATACTCGTGGTTCTGCGTTCCCCCTTTTTTCACGATTACAATTGTGCCAACACTGTATGATATGACTTCTCCAGAAATGACTTGATGAAGTAAACATATTTCAATATGACACCAAGGACAAACAAAAAACGATATCGTAGCATTCGCCACAGGGATACGAAGTTTTGTTAAAGAACTGGAATTTAAACGTTAAGAGGGAACTGATTGAGGAGGCGTTTAAGTACCAGCATGGTATGCCAATGACCTTGCTGTTGACTTCTCTTGTTCTAAGAGATGGAATAGCTTCGTTTGACAACCCTGGCACCAATCGTTACGTAACAAGCGCCTTTTCCTGTCAAACACCATAAAGTTCTCACAGCGCACGTGACACGATGCCCTGGCACCCGTCGCGTATCCTGTCATCCGAGTTTGACGTCCATCGCGGTAATCCGTAAACCGTTCAGCATGTCAAAACTATTAAGAGAGACGAGCACCTGAGGGAGACGTGAACTATTTTCGTCGTAAAAATGAAGGCACCAGTTGAGGCAGATCATGGGCAGCCGGGACGAAAAATGGCAGACGCGCTTCGCCCAAATGAAAATTGCATCCGACCGTAAAATGCGTGCCGTGATCCCGCCGAGTCACCTGACCACACCTTGTGCCCACACCAAGTCCCGAACCCGGGCGCAACAAATAAGGGACGTGTAGCCAGCAAAAAAAAAAGGGCCAGCCAAAATGTGTTTCCGTCCTGCAGATGTGTGCGAGGCAAAGGGCGGCGGCATGTACACGCCAACTGTTCATTATTAAAACATCAAAGAGGCGTCGTCCTCGTCGGCGGCGGCAGGGTCGGCTTGCTTTTTTTCTTTCTCTCTCTCCATTTGCGAATTCAAATGAGACAAATCCGGGGATCTGAGTGCGAGTGCCGGGCTTGAAGGCGGGTGCGCGCGTGGCAGGTAAGCAGGTGTAGCGAAAGCGAGAGTACTAGACGTTTCGTTTCGTCCGGGCACCGGAAGCGTAAAATTGCCGACCCCGGCAGTGAGAAGAGCGAGGGCGCTTCCGGTTGCGAAATGGGTTTGGTCCTGTTGTGGACTTTTTCTCGGACGCCGACCCCGGTTGGGTACAGAGGATTGAGAAGCGGGAGGGGATGTGTGCGAGGAACTTAAGGGTCCAAGTGGGAAGACGGAGCGCACGAAGCACGGGAGGGTGCAATGTATGTCAAGTAAGACAAATATTTATAGCCCGAGAGCACACGGTTCGGCTGACGAAAGGATCACTTGAGTCAGGAATTGAATATAATATGATGTTTGTATCATCGTCCTGCCGTACATGCTCGTACGCGTCCCACGAGGCCTGGACGTCTACAGCCTCCTGCGTGTGTATGCAAATATATACGGAACGGAAATTTCATGCACCTAGCGCCCCAAACCCAACATGGCGAGCCTCAATCCGAGACCGACGCGAGATAAGATATTCATGGAACGATGGAGAACCGCGGACCGGCTGAGGGACTGGCAGAGGTTCACACACATACGCAAGAAGAAGAAGAAGAAGAAGAAAAAAGCAGACAAGTGCACAAGCACCTCCTTCCTTCGGATCCGGTCGAGCTGCAGTGCAACTGAGCGGAAAGCACGAAGAAGAATGAGAGAGAGAGAGAGAGAGAGAGAGAGAGACCCGGAAACAAGGCAAACCCGGACTCCAAACACGAGTCGCTGCTGCCTTCGCTGCCGTTCAGCGTACATTGTTCGAGGTTGGAGCAGCTTTGTGCTGTTACTGCCGCTGACATTCGCGGAGGGACAACGATGAGTGCAAGGTGTCACATTACTGCTGACACTGGGCTGACGGGCTGCTGACGTGATACCGGCCGCCTCCTCCCGCCAGGGGAACCTCAGGTATGCGAACAGGTCTTTTAACAGGATTTTTCATAACTGTCAGATGTGCCGTGTGTAAAGCGGTTTCAGCAAAGCGAGCAAGCTCCCCCACCGGAGGGACGGGATACTTATCCGACAACCGGGAAAGATGCGCTCCCACTTCAGAGTCATGCTGCAGTGTCCGTGACGTATTTGTGGCGTTTTGATTTGGTCTCCATTTTGGGGAAGGGGAGTTATGGGGATAACATCTCGGCTGCTTGTAAGGATCTCGGAGTGCGTTGTTAGAGCCGATATGTACGACTTTAATGGTATGCATAATATGTTGCTGTGAGCAGCACGTGTTTGCAGGGATTGGGGACTAAATGTTGCTATGCAATTTGGAGACTAAGGCTGCGTGCGAAATGTAGAAACCGTTTGTGTTATGCAGATTGCATAACTTTGGTGCAAATTCCAAAAAAAATGGGAGAAAACACTTGGAGAATCGATCTATTTTCCCATATTCGTGATGAATTTAATGGGAATGATTGAGAATGACTTGGTTGGTGTTTAAGTATACAAATTAAGGAGTCCAAAGCGCCAAAATCCTATATCCGACCAACCTTCTGAATTTGATATGGAAAGGTTCTATGCAAACTGTTTTTTCAAACTAAATTTTCACGTTTTTCATCGAAAAATATGTGAACTGATAGAGGTTTTCGTTGATGCAAGAAAAAATGCAGAAAAAATCGTTTTTTATATTTGAAAATGAAAATATTAAGCTCCATTTGGATAGTACCATGTGTTTGAAAAGCGTCCTCAAGCGTAGTTTACTTGTCATTGCATACTTTCAGGCTGAGTAAACAAATATACACCAGCAAGTATGCAATTCCCTGTAAATTAATGCTTTGTTTATGCGTTGTTTTACGAAATTCGATAATAACTCCCCACGGGGATATTATTTCCACATTCCCGTGACGTGTATTCGGTATCGTTTCACTTTATGCACCGGAAAGAGTTTCATTTTCAATATGGAGACCCTCAGGCAGTATTTCAATCTATCCACTCGCATTTGAAAGGCTTTCGGGCTTCTGGACGAACAAATCTAGAAACAGGGTAGAGTTTTGATTACATTACTGCCGGAGGCGGGTTGGAAAATGGAGAGAGAGAAAAAGAGAGGGAAAACACTGGAAGCATATTTTGTCGATCCGAAGAGGTGTTGAAAGGGGAAACACTATTTGCCCACACAATCTCGCCACCTAATTATGTTCCCTGGTGACGAGGGAAAAGCAGCTGAAACCTCAAACCGAGTGGTCGGGAGGTTTGATTAAGCTTTTAATGTCATCCAAACACCTTTCCGCGGTTCGAATACTGTTTCGTCGGAACGAATACATGGCTTTCGATGGTGTTTTGTGATAGACAAACACAACACAAAAAGCTGTCGGGTGCATCTTAAAACACGCGCTGGGAGATTTGTTTATGAAAGGATCACATTTCCCGCATAAATTTTACAATTGACATGATCGTCAAAAATGTGTTGATAGCAACAGCACACACACACACACACACACGCATATGATCCTCTCTTCGACATTTTTATTTCCGCAATCAAACATCAAAACGGTGCCTCATCAACGGCGAAATGGTGCGTGGTTCAAACACACGCTTGGATTATACCAAGCGCGCAATCAAAACCAGCTCTACCTCATCCAGTCGCAAGGTTGATGATCTTTCAGTATCATCCCATCTGCTATAAGCAAACATACAAACAAACAAAAAAACGCACGATCGTCGCATTACGAAACGCATTATTGCACCCTATCGCGGTGGTTGCCTAACCTCCAGCGCTCGCTCGCCCATACGGGATCGGCATATTGGATCGGCGAAAAAATCGCATTTTCACCCCCAAAAACTGACCACCCCGCGGGTGGCAGCGAGATGAAACTCGTTTTCCTATCGGCCCCGGCTAGAAATGTGCGCCGCTTTTATTCCTTCCTTCCCATCGGGGCTCGCCATCGGGCTGGGGAGGGCCAGCAGTCCAACACAACGGCTTGCTCAAAATGGTGCCTGCCTCTAATGACAATTGCGTCAGTAAAGCCCGCCTTCTTGTGGACGTGTATGCAATTAAATATAGCTTCTTTTTTTGTTGTTGCTGCTAGCGATTGTTCGGGGAGGTTCGTCTCTTTCCCCACCTGGTGTGGCATTGATGTCTTTCTATTTTGGAAGGTCCCGCTTCTTCAGGCGTACGTGCGTTTCCGTTTGCGTGTGTGCTTTGCGTTTGCTCTCCACCCAGTGCAGATGCTGGGCCGGAGAGAGCAAGTTTAGCTAGTAAAGTTTCTACAGGAACGCTCGATGCTGCTACGTTTGAGATTCTTAACCAAGCTCAACCGAAACCCGCTCGGGCTGCAATGTAACGCGTACCAAATCGCGCTTTAATCATGTGCTTGAAGCACACTAGAAAAAATGAAAGAGTATGGCTTCATTTTTTGCCAACTTTACGCGTTTTAGGCCACAATGGAGAGAAAGAGAGAGATAAAAAAAATCATTAATGCATGCATTAAAATAGTTTAATTATTCACTGTGTGTATTGCTTCCATTTAATTTGACATTCGCGGCTAATCTCACACACACACACACGCGCACCGTGTAGAAATATTTATTTTAATGATGGTACAATTAATTTAATGACCCTTAAGTGAAAATAATTAATTGAGTTATGCACCGCGCGCGGTCGGATGGAAACGATAGCCCTGAGCCGGGAATATGCCTTTTAGGTGGTTTACAGTGGGCGCATCGATCGCCGGGCGCTCGTAACTATTTTCGAGCGGTTCCGAACAGAATACATTGCACCGTAAAGTGGCGCTCACGGAAAAACGGGCTTGACCCGTGCCCGGCCCGGTTTGGAATCCATATTTTACGAGCGATTAGTTTTCGGACGCCTTTCGGCTTCAACGCCCCGAGTAAGGTGGTGGAGAAAACGCTTCCCACGCCGCTTCTTCGAACCACAGCCGGGGAAGAAGTTCAACAATAGGAACACAATTTAAGCTGCACATAATCCACTTGTTACAATCGCAAATTTTCCGATCCCACCCCCACCGGGCGGTCAAACGATCGGAATGCGTGTTTGAACTTTGAGCAGCTCAAACTGGACAGCCCCATCGACGAGGATTTAAACGCATTACATAAGCTTATCCCATCGGTAAAATCACCCGTTCGGGAGTGAATGTCGCCTGATTCACTCCCGAATGGACAATCCCACCAAATATGCATCGAAATGGAATGATAATTTTGCGAACGCAAAACTTTCGCCAACGCCTCTCCGCCCCATGTGTGCAAAACTCATCGGAACCAATCAAGCCCGCCGGTTTGCGGGACGTTTCCGGCGTGGAGTTCAGGTCCCGGTGGGGGAGGGGGGGGGGAGTCGAAAGTTTTTCGGCTGCAATTTACTGCAACTGCGAATGGGCGCGCAAAGTTTCGCCCCGGTGACATCTACCGAACCGATGCCGGCGGGTGGGTGGAAACTTTTCCACCGTAAATCATCGGAGCCGGTCGGAGTCGATCGATCAGCCATTTGCCGTGTGAGAAGTTGTGTCAGAGCACGCGGGTGTGCCGCAAAGCAGCGCGGTGAACGGAATTACATCAGTTCGATCGCACTTTGGGGTTACTTTTCTGGCGGCATCGGAATGAATTGATGCTGTCGGTTGGACTGGTGGTGGGTGCGAGCCCTGTAGGCGTCCGGAGGTGTAATATTACAGTGATTTTCGATGGCTTTTTCCTGGTAGGTGCACGGTGTGGGTGAGATAATTATCATTAAATGTGTATTACGAGCAAGTCCGCACCATACTGGGCGTCCAATGGAAAGCTCGTTTACACTGCGACCACACTACCTACATCGTGGTGAGAAACGTCTGACGGATTCAGTAAACAGCCACTTTGGGGATAGTGTGGGAAAAATTTAACAAAATATCTTACAACATGTTTTCAAACTTCCTTCCAATGATCGTCAACGTTGTAGTTTTTTTTAATGGTTTTTGAAGTTACAATACAACATATAAAAATTAGTAAAAGTATGATGGAAAATAGCTTTTCGACCATCGGTGGAGGCGCCTGGTGTTTCACGGAAAAAAATTCAAAAGCTCTTTTAAGCTTTTAATTTTTCATATTTTAATGATCTAGATGTATGCACTGTGACAGCAAGATTTTCTTTAAATTTCGAACAACAACGCTCTTCACTTCCTAAGAAAATTTATAATAATTTCTTCTCTACGTGCAAAATTATCGAACATTGCAAATACATATTTATGGCTTTTTTCCTTTTATTTTGATTTAAAATTTTGCTATGATTAAATTAGTGCCTATTTGCCTCGACTAATATGACATAATTTAATCATTTATAAGGAAAAAAAAACTATTTATACTGCTTGCTGTTATTTATAGAGAATTTTGTTGAATTTAATGAGGAATTCGAAGGAAATATAATTTAAAATACTGGAACCACTAAACCAACACGCGAGTGTTTCATGTGTCATTTTACTCAAATAGTTTAAGTGTCTTAAACAACCTATTCCCGTTCAAAAGGATATAACCAATTTGTTTTTCCAATCTGATTCCAGTTAAGTAATCTGGCAAAAATTTCTATTATGATTGTTATTATAAAAATTTGGCCAAAATGTTACCCTCTCACACACACAACCCTAGCCAGCCGCACTCAGCAGTTCGCAGGGTGTTAGCAACCGGATTAAGACGGCACGACACTTTCTGGTTAGCGAAACGGCGCAAGACCGCAGCGAGAGAAAGAAAACAAGCCCCGAACCGAAGAAAGCCCATGCTCCGCAAACGGTCTGTTCTCAAGCAGGATGAGCGAAATAACTCAAACGAGCTGATTTTCACGCTAATATAATATTTCATGAATATTTATCCGCTTGCGTAGGATTGCTTTCGTTGCGCCCTGCTTCCCCCGGGGACGGATGACGGACCCCGGACTCCCCATCGAAGGCGGCGAGGGAATTGAGTTTCGTGCCCAAAATTTCTACCACTTCTAGGATTCCGAAACGGATCCGACCGAAGGCGACCCGAAATGAAGAGGAATTTATTTGTGCTTCTTGCTACGGCGCGCTAGAAGAGCAAGAATGGCTGCGGGAGGAAGAAACATGGTGTACAGTGCGAAGCGTAGATAACACTGAAATGAATTCATTTTTTTTGTTTAATCAAATTAATTTAAAGTGTTAAAAGTTCCAGTGAAATCACCTCAAAAAATCATTCCCCTCCAGTTTCTCTCTTTTTAAAAGTTAATGCAATTAGTTTGTTTTCTTTGCTGATTAAAATGTGTTAATATAAGCAAAGAGCAGTCGATGAAATCGAAAATATTGATTTAATAAACGTATAAAACTAGCTTTCGCCATTTTGCCCCATGTAAGCATGTCTCTATTGCTGTTCTTACCACATCGGCCAGCTCTGTCGTGCAAATTGCATACTTTTAGGCTGATTTTTTGAATTTACGCTACCAAGTGAGCAATTAACAATTCACCAATGCTTTATCAACGCTTGATTAAAAGTTTAATAGACATTTTTCGCTGGATAAGTATGCTCGAGTTGTGACGAATTAATATTTGCCAAAATCAACAAAAGATGTGTAAAAAAACTGCGAAGGTACATACATATTTCCAGCAGGGTACATTTGCCTATCATGAAAGAAGTACGCCCCAGGGCGACATTCGGAACCGCATGCGTGAGCCACCCTGTGCGACAGGGTGGGATTGAAATCCGATTCGCCATCTTGGGTCGGAGATCGCAGTTGCGAGCTGGTGAAAGCTGTGGTTAAGGAGAGTAGCGCGTAGCAGGAATACTTGGGTATTTCGACCCTTCGCTTTGTGGACACCTTCACGCGATTGGGTCCACCAAACTGGTCGCCAACACACGCACACACACATTCATACTTATGCGGAATCCTTTTTTCGCCGAGCAAAGCCGTGCTTCGCTGGCAAACGTCGCTCCCGACGGGTCGGTTCGGTTGGCAAATTGTATTATTTCTTATTTCACACAAGAGACGGCTCTACCTTTTCTGCCGGCGGCGAGTGCTCGCACGGAAGGGAGACACCAACAACAACAAAAAATGGAGAAAAAAGCGCTAGGCAAATGGCAGCACACACAGAGCCGTGGGAACCGTTGGGTGACAAAGTTTGCACCCGTTGGGCGCGCGGTCGCACACTGCGGGCAGAAAAACTGCCGTGGAAAATAAATAGAAAGAAATGAAGCGCTCCCTTGCGGATTTGCGAGGGCCGTTGGGCTGGGGCCCACCGAAGGAAACAACGCCGTTTCTTCAGCGACAAAAGTGAACAGCTTCAGAACGCGAGAGGATCCACATTCCGTGTGAAGGGGCGTGAGAAAAAAAAGAAAACCCCGTCAAACCCAAGACAGCGGCAACGTTGAGCACGCGGGCGGAAGAAACTCCTCAAGAAGAGTCAGCCACGGCGAGCATATGGATGTGGTCAGGGTCGGGAGAGCCCTGGCGAGCGGATGAGGTGCGAAAGGATGAGGATGGTAATTTCGCTCCCATTTCGACCCCGATGTAGCCACCGTACGTATCCTTGTACCGCTGATAAGTGTGCTTTAAAGAGTACTTGCTCTTGTTTCTCGATTATTTTCTCCCGTTTCCTCCCCCCCCCCCTTCATCGTGTGCGCGCACGTTTGTAGCGAGCGTCTGCGGCCCGTCTTGTCGCCCGGGTCCTCGGGCCGGGGTTTCCGGTGTATAATGATATTGTTTTCTTCCACGGCCTCGGCCCGCTTCCACCGGCCGAAGGATCCCGTCCCGTAATCATCATTACCGTGAGCGGAATTTTAATTTTTTGTGTGTGTGTGTGCACTCCCGCCCTCGTGGAGTGTGTTCGTCGGCACAAAGGGCACCGTCGTCTCCGGCTAGGGCCCACAATTATACTGATTATGGGCGCGCGCTCCGAAACGAATGCGCTTTGAGCGGGCCGGGTGGAAGCTTCGTGAAGGGTCTCCCGGACCCGGCGGTCTTCCGGTACGGGGTGCTGGAGAATGCCCCGAAGGTTTCGACCTCGATTGAGTGCACGGGCTCGGGCGCGACCGCGCTGTAGCGATGGAACCCCTTTTTTTGCCTGCCGTGCTGCTTGGCAGCGGTCCGGTGCGGAAGATTTGGCAGGTTCGGGCGCTCATAATTTGCAATCATAACGATACGCCGATGGAACGCCGAACGGCCCGAAAGCTGTTATCAAGCCCGGCAGGGGTGGCAATCTTGTTAGCGTTAAATGGAAGCGTTTTAATTTGGTTAAGATTAATTGAAGCTAGCCGATGAAATTCGCTCTATACTTTAATACGACTTACAAAGATTCAATAAGGAACATGTATACAAGAGGGTTTTGCGGAATGCAAACTTTAGAGGAACGTTGTCTTATAATTAACGATATAAAAAGCTTTCTGAATATCTTATTTGTAAAGAACTAGCTCGAATTTCGAATTACAGAGAGTATCATAGAAGAAAATCGCCAAATACATTGCATACATTTGGGCTGAGTAAGAAATGTGCGCCTGAAAGTATGTAATCCACTGCTATTTTCACAATTTTAGCTCACCTAGAAGAATGCGAACAATAAAATTCAAATTTAAACACAAAAAAAAACTTAATAAGTGTCAACTGAATCAAATCATCCAGAATATAAAACCTAGTTGCCGTTCCCTGCGAAAATCCCGACCCACGATGGTATCTATCGCCCTCCATACGAAATGAAGCCGTTGACGAGCAAACCGGAACGGTATATGAAGCACGTATTTGAGAGATTATTATGGCTGATTAGAGAGACAAAGCACAGAGTCCTTAGGTACGGTTCCCCGTGCCCATCGCCTTGCCAGCCAGCGAAAGGGGTTTCTCCCGCCTCCGTTTCCGAGCCCGAGGTTTTTATCCGATCGCTATAAATCAACAAAATCCAGATAAGAACGTTCGCTGGCAGCAGGCACGGGGGATTTTTATTCTTACCACCCTCCGCTCGGGTCGACTGCAACCGATAAATGGGAAACCGATGGGAGGGAAAATCAAATTACATTTTCATCAAGCGAAAGAAACTAATCTCCGGCGGGTGGATTACTTTTATGTACCCAGGCACGCCCGCAGAAACACCTCGGACGCATTGTTCTTACGCCAGCATCATTTGCATACCGGGTGCTGACACTCACTCGGAGTGAATGTAAATCGCAATTTTTTAAAGCATTTTACTCGTCGACCCCAGGTGTAATGGGTTGCGTTTGTGTATTAATATTTGATCAGCGTTAAGCGCGGTGCTGTGGATGCGGTCAAGTTCGATCCCTCGGGGGAACGTGCATCCGAAGCGCTTTCCACTATGCATTACACACCCTTGGGCGGGCTCTTAAAGCCGTGCGCTTAACAGCACGAACTTGTGCCATCAACGGCACCTTAAAGTCACCTTTCGCCACGGTGAACACTTAATTGTCTCCAACTAATGCTCAAAGCTGGGAGGGGAACGCAACAAAAAGTGTGGAAACTCAGATACGACTACGACCCGCTTGCGTGCGGAACGTGAGCAAATAATTATAACTCAATTAATGGCGACTGATTACTTAAAGGAAGGCTCACTCCACGCTTGAAGAACGAGCGGCTTGGCACAGTTCCGGTCGACGCCGGCCGCCCTGAGCGTACGGAGGAGGGAAGAGTACCGTCCGATTGGTTAAATATTGCCTACGTCAAATTTTCGTCGCCTCATCAGCCGTCGGGATTTGGTTTCAATGGGAGCGAAAGCGAAGAACGGTTGAAGAGGAAGCGGAAGCGGCGAATAATTAAATGCTCGTTCAAAAATCACTCATCAGCGGGCTTGAGCGGAACAATGTATTTCACCACCATCGGGGCAGCAGCATCGTGCGGCTCGTAGCTTTGAACTCAATTAGAGGGAGTCCATCTCGGTGTCGGGACAAATAACGCAAACGGTGTCGCTTGGCAAATGCGATGGCAAATGTCAAAGGTATCATTACGGTAGTCTTGTTGCACCGACGCTTCACGCTGGAGTGTAGAATGTGTACGAGTGTCTGTCGTGCTCGGGCGGGACGTGCTGGTCTGGGCGCTGCCGTGGTGTTAGTAACACGACGGGTCAGTACGTTGACACATGAGGCGGACTTATAATAAAGAGAAAAAAGCTTCTATATTCCTGACAGCAAGTGACAGATCCTTATAATTATGATAAAATATTATTTTATATTGAACTAGTTTTACATTAAACTAGCTTTTTTGAGTTGGTATAATTTACAACAACTAAAACAATAAGTTTGTATAATATTATCATTCAAAGAAACAATTACTGAAGCATTTCTACTTGTGCCGGACGCAATTATGAATTTACGCCGAAATGTATGCAATCTGCTGCTTCTCTGCGAAAATCAACGAAACTATTTGCTCTGCAGGATTCAAACCAGCGAACGAATACTTTCAACAATCAATCAACAAGCCTTGATTATGATTTAACGTTTCAGCTACTAGATGCTACTTGTAGATACAATTTACCATGGATTGATTTGTCGTACATTTGCTTTATGTACGCACGATCCTCGTTCGTAAGTATCCTCACTGCTAAGGCTGGCTCTTGTCTGTATATATATAATTCAATTTAAATACCACAACGTATTATGACACACACACGCATACTTGAAGCCAGCTTGCTCCGTTTTGCCTTTGATGTCACGAGCAGCGTGACGACCAGCCGGCGGGATGATTGGCCGCTGATTAGAATGGAAATCATCTTCGGGTGAGGGAAGCGAAGCGAAACATAATAAAAAATTATAAATTAACATCGCCGATGGCGTCATCACACGCGCCGGATACTACGGAGCAGAAATTCCTCTTCATTTCGGGTCGCCTTCGGTCGGATCCGTTTCGGAATCCTAGAAGTGGTAGAAATTTTGGGCACGAAACTCGATTCCCTTGCCGCCCTAGATGGGGAGTCCGGGGTCCGTCATCCGTCCCCGGGGGGAGCAGGGCGCAACGAAAGCAATCCTACGCAAGCGGATAAATATTCATGAAATATTATATTAGCGTGAAAATCAGCTCGTTTGAGTTATTTCGCTCATCCTGCTTGAGATAAATTATCATCCCTTCCGCAGCACCGGGCGGGTTGGGCGGGGTGGGTGAAGGTGACGCAAATATCCTTTCGGCAAACCTTACACACACACACACCGTCAAACCCAACCGGAGCCCAAAGGTGCCAACAACAACAACAACAACAACAACGACGAGTGGAAAAAGTGCGAACGTGCACAGCTGGCGGCTCGTGCAGGAAAGATTTCCGAGCGGCTAGGACAGAAAGAATAAGAAAAAGTTGACCGAAACACACCTCCCAAACGCACGGAAAGGACGATTTATCCTAAAGCCAAACCAGTTTGTCGGACGTGGCTGTTGTTGTTGTTGTTGTTGGTAGATTTCCCTCGAAGAAAAAAGGTTGCCACAAGCAACACGAAAATTCTCGCCCCGCCTCCGTCGCTGTTGTTGTGGTTTTGTGTGCCACCCCCCCCCCCCCCCCCCCCCCCCCCCCCTCGTGCACACGGCAGAAACGGTCGCCACGGCGCGAAAACGCTTCCTGCCCGGGTGTAATTAAATCATGCCCAGGTGCCCCGGCCACAAGGGCGAACCCACCCGCTGTGATCGCCGTGACTAAGTAATTAGAACGAACAAGCAACGAGACACGGTGTTGGCAGGCGCAGGTCCCGCCCCGCCCGACTTCTTATCTCGAGTGGCGGTGTGAGTGGAGCGTTACGAAGACCGTTTGCGGAGCATGGGCTTTCTTCGGTTCGGGCCTTGTTTTCTTTCTCGCGCTGCGGTCTTGCGCCGTTTCGCTAACCAGAAAGTGTCGTGCCGTCTTAATCCGGTTGCTAACACCCTGCGAACTGCTGAGTGCGGCTGGCTTGGGTTGTGTGTGTGAGAGGGTAACATTTTGGCCAAATTTTTATAATAACAATCTTAATAGAAATATTTGACAGATTACTTAACTGGAATCAGATTGGAAAAACAAATCGGTTATATCCTTTTGAATCCTTTTGAACGGGAATAGGTTGTTTATGACACTTAAACTATTTGAGTAAAATGACACATGAAACACTCGCTTGTTGTTTTAGTGGTTCCAGTATTTTAAATTATATTTCCTTCGAATTCCTCATTAAATTCAACAAAATTCTCTATAAATAACAGCAAGCAGTATCGATAGTTTTTTTCCTTATAAATGAATAAATTATTTCATATTAGTCGAGGCAAATAGGCACTAATTTAATCATAGCAACATTTAGAATAAAAATAGAGGAAAAAAGCCATAAATATGTATTTGCAATGTTCGATAATTTTGCGCGTAGAGAAGAGATTATTATAAATTTTCTTATGAAGTGAAGAGCGCATATTGTTGTTCGAAATTTAAAGAAAACCAAGCTGTCACAGTGCATACATCTAGATCATTAAAAGATGAAAAATGAAAAGCTTAAAAGAGCTTTTGAATTTTTTTCCGTGAAACACCAGGCGCCTCCATCGATGGTCGAAAAGTTATTTTTCATCATACTTTAACTAATTTTTATATATTATATTAAAAACTTCAGAAACCACAAAAAAACTACAACGTTAACGATCATTGGCAGGAAGTTTGAAAACATGTTGTAAGATATTTTGTTAAAATTTTCCCGCACTATCTCCAAAGTGGTTGTTTACTGAATCCCTCAGACGTTTCTCACCGCAGTGTAAACGAGCTTTCCATTGGACGCCCAGCATGGTGCGGACTTGCTCGTAATACACATTTAATGATAATTATCTCACCCACACCGTGCACCTTCCAGGAAAAAGCCATCGAAAATCACTGTAATATTACACCTCCGGACGCCTACAGGGCTCGCACCCACCACCAGTCCAACCGACAGCATCAATTCATTCCGATGCCGCCAGAAAAGTAACCCCAAAGTGCGATCGAACTGATGTAATTCCGTTCACCGCGCTGCTTTGCGGCACACCCGCGTGCTCTGACACAACTTCTCACACGGCAAATGGCTGATCGATCGACTCCGACCGGCTCCGATGATTTACGGTGGAAAAGTTTCCCACCCGTCGGCATCGGTTCGGTAGATGTCACCGGGGCGAAACTTTGCGCGCCCATTCGCAGTTGCAGTAAATTGCAGCCGAAAAACTTTCGACTCCCCCCCCCCTCCCCCACCGGGACCTGAACTCCACGCCGGAAACGTCCCGCAAACCGGCGGGCTTGATTGGTTCCGATGAGTTTTGCACACATGGGGCGGAGAGGCGTTGGCGAAAGTTTTGCGTTCGCAAAATTATCATTCCATTTCGATGCATATTTGGTGGGATTGTCCATTCGGGAGTGAATCAGGCGACACCGATGGGATAAGCTTATGTAATGCGTTTAAATCCTCGTCGATGGGGCTGTCCATTTTGAGCTGCTCAAAGTTCAAACACGCATTCCGATCGTTTGACCGCCCGGTGGGGGTGGGATCGGAAAATTTGCGATTGTAACAAGTGGATTATGTGCAGCTTAAATTGTGTTCCTATTGTTGAACTTCTTCCCCGGCTGTGGTTCGAAGAAGCGGCGTGGGAAGCGTTTTCTCCACCACCTTACTCGGGGCGTTGAAGCCGAAAGGCGTCCGAAAACTAATCGCTCGTAAAATATGGATTCAAAACCGGGCTGGGCACGGGTCAAGCCCGTTTTTCCGTGAGCGCCACTTTATGGTGCAATGTATTCTGTTCGGAACCGCTCGAAAATAGTTACGAGCGCCCGGCGATCGATGCGCCCACTGTAAACCACCTAAAAGGCATATTCCCGGCTCAGGGCTATCGTTTCCATCCGACCGCGCGCGGTGCATAACTCAATTAATTATTTTCACTTAAGGGTCATTAAATTAATTGTACCAT
>KZ071759.1:68519-70587 GCA_002091845.1 Anopheles cracens | reverse complement strand
AAAAAATGAAAAATATTGAATATTGTTTAAATATTCATGCACCAATCTCGGCCTGCTGGTGGCAGGATCGCTAAAGGTTTAAATTACCTTGCTACTGTTCATCGCCTTTAGCCATTAGCTGCAACACAGCCTGCGCGCGCGCGCGCGTTCGGTTCAGTGCGTCCGCGTTCGATCATTCAAATGCGAAGCGCGGGAATGAAATTTAGCATTAAATCAAAAACTCCACGCACAGTTGCTTTTAATTAAACGCGCCCCAATCCCGCGCTGAGTGGCGCCGTATCGATGTCGCGCGTGCCTACGTGCTCAATCAGCCAGCAAAACCCCACGCAAAACTATCATTTCCAACAGGCCATCCATGCCGGTTGGCTGCACTTCGTGGCGCTGCTGCTGCTGTTGGAGGGGAGGCCGGTTGGGTTTAGTGTTTGCCCATCAATTGCGTTTGCTTTATACACATCGTTAACGGTCTTACGGGCATCATTATTTTGCAGCGGGATCAGTCACGCCACTAGTGCACAATTTACACAACGCACACACACACACACCCTGGTGCATAACCACACCCAGTTTACACTTTGTTGCATCGGTTCCTAATCAATCATTTTATCGCCCCCGGGGCGGAGCGCAACGTGCTAATGCAAATGCTATGCTCACGCCCTGGAATCACCGTTCCGTTCTGTCACCCGTGTCCACAGCTCTCGGGCTGATGGATGGATGGGAACAAATTGCACTGAATTGTGCCCTCAGTGACCTGGGTTTAAACGGGCGCTCGGTGGATTATCGTGGTCCGCGCAATACCATTCCGCTGCGATGGGATTACTTCGATCGTGCAGGCAACAGACGACTCACTTCATGGGCACGATTTATTAATCCATTATTGTCGTGCGTTTGTTCTTCAATCCCACCTCCAGATATCCGACGATGATCGCATGAGCCTTACGACGGCCGTTTCGGATGAGGACGACGGGGAAAGCGTGATGGCGTCACCGTACAAAGCGAAGGCGACCGGTACGGCGGCCGCCTCCTTCAACTGTACCGGCGCCGTCCGGAAGGCTGGGTAAGTGGCTGCGCAAGAAGCACCAGATCGAGCTCGCCCGCAAGCGCGGCTGGAAGGGCTACTGGGTGTGCCTGAAGGGGACGACCCTGCTGTTCTACCCGTGCGACTCGCGCGAGGGCCGCTCGGTCGAGGCCGCCCCGAAGCATCTGATCATCGTCGACGGGGCGATCATGCAGCCGATCCCGGAGCACCCGAAGCGCGACTACATCTTCTGCCTCAGCACCGCGTTCGGCGACGCGTACCTGTTCCAGGCGCCGTGCCAGGTCGAGCTGGAGAACTGGGTCAACAGCATACACAGTGCGTGCGCGGCGGCGTTCGCGCGCCACCGCGGCAAAACCGGCACGCTGCACCTGCTGCAGGAGGAGATCTTCCGCCTCGAGAAAGCAATAGAATCGGTAAGTGGGGCAGTTTTCCCTTTACTTTCGCCTTTTTGGCCGTTTTAGACAGAACGGGTCCTTTAAGAACAACTAACAGACCGAGTTTTGCTGGAAGCGCCTAACTGTAGGCAATCCGAGGGCCACCAAGTCGAAAAAAAGAGTTTAAAGACACGTGGGCTTAAAAGTCACAAGAGTAACTAGATTACGTTTATCAACCAACTTATTTTCTGTTAATACCATGCTATACTATACAGCTGTCAGAATTATAACTCGATTTTTTCATTAGTTTATGAGTAAGTGTATTAAGAAGAGGTTATTTCTGATATTTTCGAAACAATGGCTCAACAATAACTTCTATCTCGTGACAAACGTTGTTGCCTTTTGATAACCAAAACAGACACATATTATGAGGATGTCTGCATCTGAAACAATACCCGCGTATTCGCACAGCCGTCAGTATTGAAGCACGCAGTGGACGTTCGCACGAGGCCCACGAGAAAACATATTAAAAATGGATGAATTCGAGTTGAATGATCGAGACGTTAATTTGCGTTTGCATCGTCAACACTTGGACAAAAACGTGTAAGCTCTTTTTCGTGAGATGTTTTCATGAGAAATCTCTGTTGATTTTGATGCC
>KZ071759.1:53519-63519 GCA_002091845.1 Anopheles cracens | reverse complement strand
GTCTCTTCCAAAAAAAAAAAATCATGCTGACCCCATCCCGCCAGCTGACCGATGCGGAGAAGCTGCGCAAGGTGATCCTGGAGCTGGTCGACACGGAGAAGTCCTATGTGAAGGTAAGTGGCACTTCACGGATTGCATACTTTCAGGTGCAAGTGTGGGACTTTGAAGTCTCTAACAGTCATTTTTGGTGCAATAGGCACTTTTGCAACTTCGGGTTTCTAATTTAAAGTCTAACATAACTAGCCAAACCCAGCCTTCTAGGTGTCAATTGACACCCAAAGAGAATGTTCGTAGTATTCGATCCAGTTGACCATGAGTGTTAACCTCAATACTCTTATTTCGAAACGCCCAACGCACTAGCATCTCAACAACCTTCTCGAGTACTACCTGGAGCCGCTGAAGCGCGAAACATTCCTGTCGAACGCCGAAATTACGGCCCTGTTTGGCAACATTCAGGAGCTCTCTCTCTCTCTCTCTCGTGTCTCGTTTTCCAACGACAACGACCCACCCCAAAGTTTACGCTCGTGCGTTGCTCACCACCTGCTCACGCTTTTCTCCCGCCGCAGCCACAGATCATGCAGGGTTCGCAGACGCTCGGCAAGCCGAAGAAGTCCAAGATCAATCAGCGCCACTCGTCTGGAAACATCGACTACGATAACACGACCTCGGGCAGCCAGGAAGCGGATGACCCACCGGTACCGCAGTACAGTGGGCAGTTCCGTATGCGCAGCAAGACGGTGGGCGATGTCGGAGGTAAGCATCGCTCAGTTCCCGTCCAAGCAGACACACACACGTTAACCCAATCGAATCGTCTCGTCCAATCTCGAAACAGAGCAAGTTGCTCAATGCAGGCGAAACTTGTGCGAGCGTGAGCAGGAAAAACCCGACCCGGGCACCAAATCGGAGGGTGAGGACGACTCCCAGCAGGGCACGGTGAAGCCAAAGTCGTCGCTGGGCAAAACACCCAACCATCTGACGCTGAGGTGAGTGTCCGGTTGGGATATGTTTACTGCGCTAGCTGTTCGGTCTTGCGACACCAGGGTAATCCATTCAAAAAAGTTTGAAACAATCCTCTCTGGTCTTCAACTGAATCTGGATGTTACTTCACAAGTCCGAATTCCAAGCCGATCCTAATCTAAACTCCTTAAAGATTGTGCAAAATGCTCATAAAACTCAAAATGGTTGTATTTCTGCTCCACACAGCACCACGTCGACACTGTCCGTGGGCAGCACCGGCAGCCAGGCGCGCCTGATACAGTCGTCCCATCCGCCGGCCACCTACCATCCGGTGCTGATGAAGGATCTAGGTAAGCGACTTTCTCCCAGTAGCGATAAGAGTGTTGTAGAGATGTTTGACGCGACAAAGGGCGTCTCGGGCGCCACCGAGAAGCGCCCGAACCAGACCGACACGGTGGACAATGCGATGGATACGCATCTCAAGAACCTCAACCTCGACAGTCTGATAGAGACGGACATAGTAGAGTACATGGAGATTGGACAATGCGATGGATACGCATCTCAAGAACCTCAACCTCGACAGTCTGATAGAGACGGACATAGTAGAGTACATGGAGAACTTGAAGGAGAAGCACCTCGAAAGCGAACAGACCGTACAGGGCACTGGTGACGGTGCTGGTGCCGCGCTCACAGCAACACCACACACTGCCGGTAGCGTTACGCCGGCCCTCGTTGCCTCACCACCAGCAGCACGCTCACCACCCACCACAGACACCAAGACACGTTCCCAGACACCTCTGTCGTCCCCTCCGCAAATCTCCTACTCCCACTCCCCGCAGAAGAAGGCTCAGTCCGACATGTCCGCCGCGTCCAGCCAGTCGTTGAAATCATCCATCGAATCCACCACGGACCCGCACCAGTCGTCCAGTTCGGGGTCGGGCAAAAGCGACGACAGCTGCTCTGAGCAGGCCGGTGACAAGTCGTCTGTAGAAGCAGCGGACGGTTCAACCGCACCCGGTCAGGACGGCCAGCGCTACACGCTGAGTGCGTCGTCGGCCAATTCCTCACCCGACGGGACGCTCAGCCCGAAGCTGGAGAAAACCAAGTCGCCCAAGCGCATGAAGTCGGTCGAGCGCGAACGGAGCCCGATCCGCATCATCAAGATCAAGTCGCCGCGCAACAGCATCGACATCGAGCGGCACGTGCGCATCGAGAAGAGCCCGGATCGGGCGCGGCGTGCCTCGAGCCCGGGCTCCGGTGCGACGGCGGCGACCGGCAAGAAACCCTCCGAGGGTGGCATCCTGAAGAAGAAGCAACCGAACGGAGGCGGCATCGTCGGAGGGATTTTGAAGCGATCGTCCAGCCCGTCCGTTGGCAGCAAGCCATCGGAGAGCTCGGACAGTACGGCTTCGAAGACGGACGCGAACCTCTCGTCCGACTACGAGCAGTACCAGAGCGCGACCGGGAACCGGTGCTATCTGTCGCTGTCGAGTGAGTATCTAGGCGTGGAGAAGGACTACCCGCACATCTACCAGAACGCACGCGAAGAGAAAGTACGGCGAGCGAAGCGTAGCGCTTCGGTGGGCAGCACCGAGCGGATGCGCTCCGTCGAGGGCTACGAGTCCTCCTGCGGGTACTCGCCCAACACCAGCTTCGACGCTTCCTCGGTAGAGGGCAGCAGGAAGCGCTACAGCGTGTCTTCGGAGCGCTCGCCGGGCGAGTATCGCAAGTCGTACAGCCGCTCGAGCTCGCCGGTCAACGTGTACAGCCGGGACGTCTCGCCGAGTCGTTGCTACGCCCGAGGTCTCTCCCCACAGACGTCCCTGACGCGTGGACTATCCCTCTCGCCGCAGTCCTCGTTCAAGGGTATCTCCCCACAGAGCTCGTTCAGTCGCGGACCATCGCCGCAGCGTGGCTACAACAGCCGCGGACCATCGCCCCAACGCTCCGGCCACACGAGCCGTGGCGGATCGCCGATGCGCGGCGGTTACTACCGCGGGAGTAGCTCACCGCACGGCTACGGCCGGGGTCTCTCACCCCAGCAAAGCTACAGCAGCCGTGGGCCATCGCCGACGCGCAGCAGCGGTGGCTACCCCCGTGGACTATCGCCTCAGCGTCGGGGAAGTCGCCACTACTCGCCGCCCAAGGATCACCACCGGGGCGGTGTGTCTCCGCAGCGATTCTACAGCCGTGTGCCGTCTCCGGAGCGACACTACGAGCGGCCGCGCGGTCCAATGCCCATTCCAAAAAGTCACAGTCGTGGCGCTTCCCCACAGCGCACGTACCGCCTGACGTCTTCGCGCTCCATCGACAGCTCCTCGTTTCTGGACTACGACCAGAACCCGAACCTGCACTACGCTCGGATCGAGCACGATCGAGCTCGAGCCTACCAACAGCAGCAGCAGCAGCAACAACATCAACAGCAACACCAATCGCATTACCCGTCGCAATCGCACGCTTCTTGTATGGAGTGCATCATGCAGGACATGAAGCCTCCATAGCAAAAGGCCCGCGCACGGCAGAGCCGTGCGCGGAAGAAATCGTCCCGGGCGCCCCGGCTGTACCACCAGGCCAGCTTCGACAAATCGCCATCGTTCGATCACGATGAGATCCACGTGTAGAGCTCCACGCAACACGCACCGATCCTCCACAGACAGGAACCCTCCCCTTATTCAGCAACTACAGACCCAAAACCAACCACACCGCACACAAACACACTGTCGTATGGCTTCGTAGCAGTAAAATCAAAAGTAAAAGTAATCAAAATAGTCAGCCCGCAAAACGCTGTCGCAGTGTACATGAGTGAGTCTGCCTTACCCGGTAGCAGCAAATCAAAAAACCACAGATGGAAACTAATTAATATGCCAATATATACAAACACTCTCACACCCATACGGGAGGGTATCGACTACATAGTAACCACGTCCCAGCAGCGCGATAGTGGAGTGAAATCGTTCATCACCACAAGTCACCCACCCGCCCACTACGTCCGAAGGCTCCGGTATGGATTCGATGTGATTTCAACGACGTCCCCGCCACGACACTTGGCTGGCTGGCTCGTTTACCAGAGAAGCCAGCCATGTCAAACGGCAACCCTAAGCCAAACATTCAAATTTCGCAACAAGTTTGCGTGTCTAGCTCGGCGCTCGGTGCTGTTTGCAACACGCCCGCAGTGGGGTTGGGTAATACGTTTTCGAAATTAAGTTACCCATAAACCGCACCGACTTTGCAACCGAGCATACCGAGTTCGGTTGAGAAAATCGAATGACCACGGAAACGAAACTTCAGCCACTGGCGCCCGGAATTCAATTACGGTTGCAACGGAAAACCGCACAGGACGATTGACTCGGCTTCTCTTCATCGCACCTTGTTTGTGGTCCTCGCTCCCAACGTTGTCCTTAGCCTTCCCCGTTGTCCTTAACCTCCCGAACGACCCGTGGGACGTAGTGGGAGCATGCTGCAGGATAAATCAAACAGATATACGCGTATACGTACCACTTAGCCATATACATACACACCGTAATATCGTAGCCCTGGTATCAATAGCAAACAAAACGGCAGTATCGCATAGCCAACTACTACAGTACACCAATATGAAGCATATACCGAACCTTATATCGTAGCCGCGAGTGGAAAATCAAACCAGCGCCAGGGCGTGCGTTTGTGCCCAGTATAGGAGCAATAGAGTATCGCAATCGCAGTAACATAACACGCAAGTAAGCAACCACGTATCTAGGGAAGCAGTGTTTAGCGCCAACAATATTCGTACTAACTATACACAAACATACCAACATACCAAGTAACAATTGTAATACAGGTGAGTTTATACATGGACCGTGAGGAGTACCCGCGTAAGCAAACCTACTTAAGCCACAATATATAGCAGCCCGTGTTGTTACCGTAGCCCTAACCAGCAGAGAGAAAAACAAAACTAGTATCAGCATTATACAAACCGGTTGAACTCCAGATATTCGAGGACGACGACTCATACGGACGGTTAGAGAACTCCTCCAATTTCCTTCCAAAAAACGAAGCAAAAAACACGTAAAAGCGCGCCCGGAGGAATTGACGCGTGCAGTGTGTGAGCAATGATGTGATTTTAAGGTACACTAGACACTTCTTTCAGTTCCCTTGGGGCCCGGGAGTCCGGCTTTGCATTCCCCCCAAAAAAAGCGGGCAAAGCGGACGTCCCCCTAAGCCCCTTACTCCCTAGAAGACGTACGAATGTTATATTGAAAAAGTTGTGGAGAGAGATAGCGTCATGAGAGTGAGAGAGCAGTTGTGGCACACTAGATTGAGAGTTATTTAGTTAGACGTGAGAGGTTTTCATATTGCTGCTAGACTACTTTCGCTTTTAGTCTCAAACTGTCAAACAAAGACACATTCACACACACACAAAAACATGCACACACATACACACTAAAATTCCGTTGTTAACGTTTGTCTTGTCCATCTCCATCTCCGACCGTTTGGATGGTGACGTAGATTTTTATCATCGACTCATCCCACACTGGCCGTCGGTGCCGGTGATTTTAACAGTTGATACTTTTATATGAAACGAACGCAAGACTACAAAGACCGTGCAGACTAAATACTGGAACTAGAACGACACACTAGGGCAAGTGAGGGAGAGAGAGGGAGAGAGAGATACAAGAACCCCCAGCCTTAAATGCAGCGCATTCGCTGTTTTTGAAACCGAACGACTGTTATTTGCCAAGTAGCCGAGAACCCCTGCCTGCTCCCTGCCCTAGCCAGTCACTTAGGTGTAGGCAGTAGTAGCACCTAGGAAGTAATGCTGTGTAACCATCCAACCTTCCCCAAAACCCCTCTTCCCTGACAGCTTGACAGTAGTAGAACCAGGTGTGAGTCCTAACCGCAGTACCTAACCACAGTTTATCGAGTAATGACTAAGAGAGACCGAGAGTCGTCTGATCTATGACCCTTCCCCGACTCCACCTTTGCGGGGTTTTGTGTTAATTTCTTCATTATTGGCTCTAGCAAAAAGCCCGGGTACTTAAAAACGTCCGTCCGGGTCATGTTGGTTGTTTCCTCCAGGGTTCCTGCCGCTATCCCTTGCACCTCTGCACTATCTAATCTCGCATCGGCCGTGGCACCATGCATTAACGAACGCATTCATGTGTTCCGCCTGCTATTATCCCACCTTTGCCCCCCTCAGCTGCATCCACTGCGAGCCATCTGCCCTTGCTCTTGTGTTCTTGTGTGCGTGTGCCATAACAACTCGCAACAATTGAGTCGAGTTTGGTAGGTCGGGGATGGAGACTTTGTGGGTAGTAATTTTCGCAATTCGTGTTCGCTAGCATTCCTTGTTTTTTGTTTGTCGTTTCGCTTGACTTGCGGGCTTGACTTGCTTTGCGTGAGATAGGATGAGTGTGATACCGAGAGCGAAAGAAGAAGGGGGGCATTTATTTACTCTCATCTTTACGTGATGTCGACGGGGCGTCACTTAAACTAATCATGTCTCTAGGCTTCCACACCGGGGATCCTACAATTAAAAAAGAAAAACAAATGGCCAGATTTAATGACATTGTTCGAATGGGTTTTTTGTGAGTGTGTGTGTGTGTGTATGCTTGTGTGCGTTTTTTAAGTTGTTCGATATGGTTTGGATTTTGTGGTTATCGAATTCGGTTGTTTAGCTTTCGCTTCTTTCAGTTGCTTTTTTGCTTCTTTTTGGTTCGATTTGGGATTTTTGTGTTTTTGTGTGTGTAGAATTTAGTAAATTTCTCAATTTGAATGCATCCAATTTGAGCTAACTTAACGTAAAACCTAGAGAAGAATAGTTTCGGGATGTAGAAGGATGTTTGAAAGGCTGCATTCGGTTGGGTTATAATGTGTAAACAGAACCAGTAGAAGAGGAAAGAGAAGAAATTAAAAACAGATACGGAAGAGAAGATAAGACTGAAACAGAACAGAAAAAGGTAAAAGAAAAACACAGAATAAAAAGAAGGAGCAGCTAAAAACTTGATAATGTAAAATGAAGTAAACGAAACAGGCTTACATAAGTAACAGAAAGAAAAAGGACAGAAACCAACACATTACTTTCGACAACACAGTACCGATCGGTTTGGTGGAGCAAACGAACTGGGAGGTTGAAACGAGCGAGGCTACAGGTGGGTAGCGAAGTCTACAAATGTTTTGCAAAGATGGCTCACCTTCAGCTCGTACGCTTGGTTTGCTTGGTGGCCTGCTAAAGGCTGTGAGTGTACACTCTTACACACACTTACGCTGGTGGTGTGAGGGAAAGTTTTGAAATGGTGGTCTCTATTGCTAAGCTCGGTGTGAGATGTCAAAAGAACGTACTTTACTGCCGAAATACATCCTATAAATTACGCTACGCTATCGTACGTGGGGATGGGATGGTGGAATTAAGCTAGTTTGAATGCTTCAGGCAAACACATGAGTTTGGCCCGAATTCCGAATGGCCTATTGCCTTGCCCACACTAGGAACGTACTACAATGTTGCGAAGTTGAGAATGGTATGAATGTACCGAACGTGGCTCAGTAAACCATGTAAAGGAAACAAACAAACATAAAAGAATTAGTATACAAACGAACGTAAACAGTGAAACGGGAATGCTTTACAGGAGGGAAGAGCACGAAGGAGTTGGTTGGTGATTTGGATGCACACAGCAAGGGAACAGGCAGGCATGTAGGCAGGCAGGAAGGTTGGTTGTTTGGCTGAACAATGTCGGTTTGCTGGTAGGGGCGGGAACCAGGGGACGGAGCAAACGGCAGGTGTGTTAACCATCGGACACTTTCGTGCAAGAACCCTCGTGCGTCCCGGAGCATCTCGTTTCAAACCCCGTCCCTACTACAGATCGGACACATAACGCACGCATAGACAGACACAGACAGGCGAACGGAAACGGCGATTTCACCTACAGGAGGGTGCAGCCCGTCAGAACAGACGGAACCGGACGTTCGGACACACTGGGGCGCAGACGGCCGAAGACGACGAAACAACACGAAACAACGGAACAGTACGTACGTAAAAGACTCACAAGCATCACAGCATCAGACACTCTCCCTCTCTTACAAAATGAAGAAAAAGCAGACTTGATAAGCGTGCTAATTGCGATGACACTACTTGGGATCTGGTGTGCATGAGGTGTGTAGTCACTACAGTCGATAATGAACAAAAAAATGCAGAGAGAACAACAGAACAGAACAGTGTGAGAGAGAGAGAGATGATTGTTTAGAGTTTGTTTTACATTTTTGATCATTTTTAAATCCTACAACCAACTAGAGTTAAAGTATAATACCAGTATAATCGAGTGAACGAATGACGTTAACGTTGACGTTTGAGGAGTGAGCAGCAGTGAGCAGCTTCCACGCTCGTGGGGTGGAGCGTGAATCGAGCGGACGGAACCGGAGCTCACTCCCTATCGAATCTTCTAACCACTACACGTTGCGAACCGCGCGTGCGAAACGAATCGTGTGAATCGTTCTAGCTAGTAGGCTCTTTTCCGTTTGCTCTGTGGTCAGGCTCTTGCTAGGCAAGATGTTTGCCAGCCATCGTCGTAGCTCACACAGACAAACATTCACACTTACAGCGCTCGCCCCCCTCCCCTTTTATTAGACACACACACACACATACACACATGCTCTGTTTTATCTTCGACGAAACAAGAGGCAGCCAACTAAACGTACTGAGATGAGCGAAAGCCAGTGGCAAGCAGATGCAGACATGAATAGCAATGAATAAACGAAGTAAACAAACAAGTAAAAAACTCACACAAAAACCGCAAATGTTGTAGACAAAACTAGTAAACAAACACACACACACACACACTCTCTCGGTCTCTCTTAGTCATTACTCGATAAACTGTGGTTAGGTACTGCGGTTAGGACTCACACCTGGTAGATTGGCTTTCGGACACCGTTGCTGTGTGGAGGCTCTACGAGAGGGCACAACAAACACGGCGCCAGTCAAACATCCACTCACTTGACCTCAGACACTGTCCCCAGGGGAGGGAGAACTAACTAACGTCTAAAAACCATAGCCATTACCGATACATTGACTTCATTAGTGCGAGAGAGGGAGAAAGATAGCGAGCGGAGAAGATATCAGGCAGATATGGTGCAGCAGAAGAACTAGGAAGAACGAAACAATTTTCTTAATTCACAAAGCAACACGTTAGTCAAACAGTGCGGTACATCTGCACTAATGAACATCCAACCGGACGTTTGATGCAGCGCAACCCGCGACGTGCCTCGTGGGGATATCGATGTAGGATCGAGAGAATACACACACTGACACACGCACACACAAACAGACAAAACACACTCACACATCGTAAGAGAGAGCGTAGAGCAATGGCAGTAAACTTAAACTCGTAAACGTGTTTGTATTAGCAGTAATGTGGAACGTAACGAACGATGGGCGTCGAACTAGCATTATATAGTGAAAGAATTAATATGAAACGTTGCGCATCGGCACGGGGTGCGGCAGGGTGCAGCCCGTCAGAACAGACGGAACCGGACGTTCGGACACACTGGGGCGCAGACGGCCGAAGACGACGAAACAACACGAAACAACGGAACAGTACGTACGTAAAAGACTCACAGTAAAAAAGAAACACACTCGAAACTTCACACAAACACACGCAAATGATGAAACGGCACGCTATAACCCGAGAGATTTTAGAAGCAACTGCAGCATTTGTGCTGGAATGAGTTGTTTGCTTTCCTTTTCATGTTCATTTGTGCCCCTCTCTTTTTCTCGTTCCGGTTAGATACTCCGTTTGCGTTTCGTTCGGTTATTCTCAACTCTCTTGCCTTATTAGAACGGTTTGATACGTGTTACGTTATACATTGTTTACTTTTTACATCTTACTTGCCTTTGACTCTTTTTACAATGTCGTTACTGCACCTGGATAAATCAAATATAGGAAAACACTACCACATACACTATCAATTAAGATACTTGCAAAACTTCACATACTTAGAACAATGCAACACACGAAAAAAAAACGTTGACAGTTGATAGAAATATATTAGTTAATAATCAGAGGAGGCAAGTGGC
>KZ071759.1:732-14959 GCA_002091845.1 Anopheles cracens | reverse complement strand
GGGGGGGGGGGGGGGGGGGGGGGGGGGGGGGGGGGGGGGGGCGCGTGAATAAATGATCCTGTGTATACTACCACCACCACCGTCAGTGGCAGTCGTGCCGCTGCTAAGTTAATCAGAGAGGTTTGGCTGTCCACGCGTTCGAGGAGTCGTCTGTGTGTGTGTTGGTACCGCACAGGGAAAAAGGATACTTCCCGCACCGCACAGTGGGCTTTTTTTGGACAAATCTTCCTCACTGACACAACAACCTGACTGTGGCGCTTGGCGTCGGCATCGGTGACAGGAAATGCGCGCGCTTGTCCTTCGGGACGTTCCGAGCGTTGGCGAAACGAAAGTGTATCGATTTCTGGCGGCGGTTTTTCTTTCCTGCCTGTGTCTCCTGAGCCGTGCTCGCACTCACGGGGCTGGCGGGAAAATTTGACGGGCACGAACATCAGCTCGGAGAGAAGCCGAACATTATGTTTTTTTTTTTTTATTGGAACCGATCGGTGGTGGTGAGAGAAAATCGTACTTTGAGAGAGTTTGAATTTCTCTATATTTTTTTTTCAGGTTTACATTTCAAGTTCACAATTTTATAACAAACATAGCCGCAGCCTTTACTGATCAAAGTATTGTAGACTTCGGAAAGAAGTTCAAAAAGTAGTTTATTTTTTCCAAAAACTGCAATAATTTCACAACTTAGAACGTAAAGCTATTGAAACTGCTTTTCGGTGGGATGTTTTTGTTTTGTTTTGTTTTTTTTTTAATATAAAAAAATATCAGAACGCATTCTAAATTCGCGCCCCAAACGCGATCGTGTGGTAGTGGACAGCGAGCAACCGCAGCCGCGTCCTCTCTCGACGACCAACAAGAAAAATCCAAACGACGAGAAAATCAATAGAAACACACCAGGCAACCGTGGCGTTGGGGCGAGAATTTGATGGTATTGCGTGCTTTTTTTTTTGCTATGTTTGTTACACTGTCCCGGGAGCTGGTGAAAATTGCGCACCGCACGGATAGCCCACAACTACTTAACAACAAGATAAGGCTAAAGGATGCGGTATGCTATTTTGAGCGCAACATGCTAAAGGAGGCGAATCATTGGTACCAAGAAATGTGTAAAACGAACGGTAAAAAAATCCAAAAATACCAAGACAGATTGCACATCAAAATGTGGCAAGCGACATGCCGCCAGCAGGGGACATTGTGCGGTACAATTAGATTATGATACCAGGCAGACAGGAAGCACATCGTCGGTGGGTCTGACTGACGGTCTGGGGTGGTTGTTTTTTGTTCGTCCGCATCCTGGTGCAAGATTGTGTCTTCATGTCCCTGGTCACAGTTTCGCTGGAGATAACCTTATTTCCGGAGGTTTATTGGCCAAAAATGTGTATTTTTTGTAGATCTTATACTTGGCACAAGCGCTCAATTGGATCATTTTCACAGGAGCATGATTTCAATCGGATCATATTCGAGGGTTAGATTGGAAAACGATCAGGTTTGAACTGGGAAGATCATCACGCATTTTGTAAAAATTTTATAGCAGACTTCACTAAGAAGTCAATAAGATTATGACGCATGGAACATGGCCATCAAATGACCTCACCAAACTAATCGAAGAAGATATCCTTTACGAAGCCAGACTTAGCAGACGGTCAAGCCTTTGCTTACTAGACCTCAGACAATTAACAGTCTATGATTGCGGCATCTATCTGACAAATCGCATCAAACCACACCTGGTAGCACCTCCCGGGTACAACGCCCGTTTTGAACTCTTGCTGTACTTTTCTTCAAAAACAGACCATTCCTTCCAAATCGATTCATTGTAGCAAGCTCACATCCCCGCTGTGCAGGGGGGGCTACTTTCTTTTCGCCAAACCGTGTTGACGTCTTCTCGTGCACTATGTACAACCTTCGTTCGAGATCCAACCTGCTGGGACGATGTGCTGAAGCGGAAACGCATTACCGGCCACTGTGAAAACTATGACGTTCCGTGTGTGGTAAGTGTATGGGTACGGTGAGTGAGTTGCTTTGTATTTCATCGCTAAACGCGCTCTCTGCAGGAAAACGACGAGGGCGAGCCACCGTTCACGGAGTTCTACTTCAAGTGCGCCGAACACTCGTCCGGTGGGGAGAAAGATTTTGCGGCCCCGCTCAGCTTGATCAAGACGAACCACAAAAACATCCCGTGCATCGCCTGCACCGATGTGAGGTGAGACCGCGGGCACGTCTCGGTCAAGGAATCCTTCTTTTAATTCGTGGGCCTTCTTCTCCGCAGTGAAACGATCCTCGTTTTCCCGTGTGCTGCCGGGCACGTTTCGTGCTTGGATTGCTTCCGGCAGTACTGCGTGACCGGGAGCAGTACGAGCGCTATCAGCGGTTCGCGACGGAGGAGTTCGTGTTGAAAAATGGCGGTGTGCTGTGTCCGCAGCCAGGCTGTGGGATGGGTCTGCTGGTTGATCCCGAGTGTCGTCGGATCCAGTGCCAGAGTGGATGCGGGGTAGGTTTGATGCAGCCAAATCAGTACATACTTGTGCTGTTTTTTAATAATATGTTATATGTTGTTTTATACTCACGGTGTATGTATTTTTTACCGCTTTTCCGTTTGTTTAGTACGTTTTCTGTCGCAGCTGCCTGCAGGGTTTCCATCTCGGCGAGTGCTTCGAAACACCGACCCCCACAACACCGAACGGAAACGAGCCGGGCTACGCAATCGATCCGCTGCGCGCCTCGGAAGCGCGCTGGGACGAGGCGACGAAGATTGCCATCAAGGTGACGACGAAACCGTGCCCGCAGTGCCGTACGGCCACGGAGCGCGACGGTGGCTGCATGCACATGGTGTGCACCCGGTCCGGCTGTGGTTTCGAGTGGTGCTGGGTTTGCCAGACGGCGTGGACACGTGACTGCATGGCCGCCCATTGGTTTGGATAGGCGGTGCGATCCACTTTCCATGGGACGGGGACTTTACAACACGACGGTTGTACACGAAATACGATAGGCAATAAAACAAAGTTGAGATTTCTATTTATTTTAAACCATGCAGTGAATGCAATTGACTTCGAATGCAGAGGGGATCATTCACGAGGAACCTTCGCTAGACGATTTTCTTCGGACATTCGTTCGATGGGATGCATGCGCCACCGGCCGTTTCCCGAATGTATCCGTCATGGCAGAAGCAGCCGGGAACGCAATCGACGGTACATGTGTCGAATCGTGACTCGCAGGTCAGCGGAACGGCTGGCCCACATTCCTCGTACGCCTCGTTGGGACCGCATTGTTGTGGTGCTGAAACCAGGGCTATAATGCGACTAGAGACTGTTCGGTTCTGTGTCTTCGCCACACCTGGTATACTTACCGGAGTACGTAGAAACTACAGCGAGCAAAAGAACGGCCAAAAGAACTTGTGCGAACTTCATCCTGAAACGCGAGTCCGAGTCGTGCCACTTTAGATGAAGTAGTAGTAATAGGGTTTCGCGCTAGCAGCACAGTGCGCCTGTACTAACTGCTGATAACGAGACCTAGTTCGTTCCGTAGTGATATCGCCATGGGAGGAATTGGAACAAGTAGTGTGTCCGATAACTGGTGTAGTTTTACGCCAACATGCATCTAACTTAATCGAGTATTGGTACACAACGATTTCGCGTTCTTTCACCACCGTGCCAGGCATACTGGGCATTCACGGCATCAGGAAGAACTTTGAGGAACTAGCGAAGACTGATAGGTGCCACTGGATGGCGAGCCAGCCGTAGCCGAAAGGCCGTAAGTGTGATATAACGACAATGATAGCACAAAACGTGAAGAAACGTATTTATAGCATAATGCGACACAGCATTGGCACCGTGGTTAGGGTGATGAGTTCCTTTCACTACTATGTACAGAGCAGTGTTAAATATCATATTCTTGATGGGCACTGTGATACTCGAATTTCATCCGGTGTGCTTAATGTTAAACCAATGTCGATATTTCTAACTATTATTTTTATTTCACACACAATTAGTTCTCGTACTAACTACCATGATCGTTCAGCGTGTTTGATAAATAATGCGAAAATAGTGTTCTAAGGCGGATGAATGGAGCGAGAACTTCTGGTTTGTGAATCGTGCCGTGGCTTCACGAAGCATTTGGAGATGGTTAATGTTGGTATGCTTAACGGTGAAAGAGAAAAGGAAAGACGAAGGAAGTCACGAAAAAGACTTTCTTCTACATACCTGTTAGTGGGAGTGACGAATTGGAAAGGTTTGGTATGACCTTGACTTATATATTGGACGATGTGGTAGTAATGACATGATAGTAATGAAGCGCGTTTGTTGCGACACTTACTTGTGGATATTCTTACACGTGTGGCGCATTATTACACAAGTATTGACCCAGAAGTATTATGGATCCCAATCAGTGTCGATACCGTGTGAAAACAACGTGCACGTGTCACTCGAACTCAATCGTTAATCAGTTTTTGATCTGTCATAGATGAAAGTTGAAAAAAGAAATTGCATGTCCGATTATCAACGCATTTCAACTGGTAATATTAACCTAAAAAAAATGAAATTACATTGAATTACTTTCCACAAGCTTCCCCAGTACGGCTGTCGTCATCATTCAGTTACATCGTTTTCAGATTGCTTGCCGCTCTGGTCCTCATGGCGAACCATATGACGCTCCTATTGCTGGTCAAGATGGGTCAATAGGATATTTTGTCGTTCTTCCAATTGCACATCGTACAGCGATGGCCAATATCACTAACAGGTAAGGAAATGTTTATGAACACATGAACCACATTAATCGAAGAGTTCGGAAAGGGTCAGGTCCAGACTTACCGAGTGCCACGCTCACCGCAGAAACGATCAGTAAGACAGTGTAAATGTTGAAGTCACGGCACATATGTTGGGGGATGCATTGTCCATTTTTCACTTCCCGTATAAATCCCGGTTTGCAGACACATCCACTAGCGCAGACATATGGGCAGATTGAGTGTTTCTGTCTACAGTAAGGTTGGCATGCATGTCCACAACCTGTGTACTCCTGATTGGGTCCACAATCCGCTTCCGTACGCAACATCAACGTCGGCCATTTGAAAATGGAGAAGAAGGTATAACATTCGCACTTGTCGGTCGTTGGAGTAGTGCCCATAGGTATTCAATTTACGAAACAAACGCTTTATTTGCCTTGCTCCAGTGAACCCTACCGGTTGGGTCTGGATTGGAAAGGCCGTAAGTGTGATATAACGACAATGATAGCACAAAACGTATAGAAACGTATTTATAGCATAATGCGACACAGCATTGGCACCGTGGTTAGGGTGATGAGTTCCTTTCACTACTATGTACAGAGCAGTGTTAAATATCATATTCTTGATGGGCACTGTGATACTCGAATTTCATCCGGTGTGCTTAATGTTAAACCAATGTCGATATTTCTAACTATTATTTTTATTTCACACACAATTAGTTCTCGTACTAACTGCCATGATCGTTCAGCGTGTTTGATAAATAATGCGAAAATAGTGTTCTAAGGCGGATGAATGGAGCGAGAACTTCTGGTTTGTGAATCGTGCCGTGGCTTCACGAAGCATTTGGAGATGGTTAATGTTGGTATGCTTAACGGTGAAAGAGAAAAGGAAAGACGAAGGAAGTCACGAAAAAGACTTTCTTCTACATACCTGTTAGTGGGAGTGACGAATTGGAAAGGTTTGGTATGACCTTGACTTATATATTGGACGATGTGGTAGTAATGACATGATAGTAATGAAGCGCGTTTGTTGCGACACTTACTTGTGGATATTCTTACACGTGTGGCGCATTATTACACAAGTATTGACCCAGAAGTATTATGGATCCCAATCAGTGTCGATACCGTGTGAAAACAACGTGCACGTGTCACTCGAACTCAATCGTTAATCAGTTTTTGATCTGTCATAGATGAAAGTTGAAAAAAGAAATTGCATGTCCGATTATCAACGCATTTCAACTGGTAATATTAACCTAAAAAAATGAAATTACATTGAATTACTTTCCACAAGCTTCCCCAGTACGGCTGTCGTCATCATTCAGCTACATCGTTTTCAGATTGCTTGCCGCTCTGGTCCTCATGGCGAACCATATGACGCTCCTATTGCTGGTCAAGATGGGTCAATAGGATATTTTGTCGTTCTTCCAATTGCACATCGTACAGCGATGGCCAATATCACTAACAGGTAAGGAAATGTTTATGAACACATGAACCACATTAATCGAAGAGTTCGGAAAGGGTCAGGTCCAGACTTACCGAGTGCCACGCTCACCGCAGAAACGATCAGTAAGACAGTGTAAATGTTGAAGTCACGGCACATATGTTGGGGGATGCATTGTCCATTTTTCACTTCCCGTATAAATCCCGGTTTGCAGACACATCCACTAGCGCAGACATATGGGCAGATTGAGTGTTTCTGTCTACAGTAAGGTTGGCATGCTTGTCCACAACCTGTATACTCCTGATTGGGTCCACAATCCGCTTCCGTACGCAACATCAACGTCGGCCATTTGAAAATGGAGAAGAAGGTATAACATTTACACTTGTCGGACGTTGGAGTAGTGCCCATAGGTATTCAATTTACACAACAAACTCTTCATTTGCCTAGCTCCAGTGAAACCAACCGGTTGGGACTGGATTGTAACCTACCAAAAGTAACAGCTATTCCTGTAGCAAACACTGCTAGAGCAAACAAAGGCGGGTCAGGTGCGTAGGTTGGGATCATGCTGTATTTTTTCCGCAATACTTTTATAAACCGTACGACGCCATGTCTGTACCAATAAGGAACTGGGTAACCGTTCGCAATGAACTCGCTTTATATACTGGATGGTAGGACAGTTGTGACGTGTGACATTGTTGGATGAAAAGACAACGACGGCGTAGCCCGTTGTCATGGAAACGCATAAACTGTATGTTACAATACAAAATTACCCGTTCTTGACATGGACGACCACGGTTCGAACATCGTGCACGTGTCGCTGAACGCAATTTATCAACAGATCTATTCGCTCAACCATTAGGTGTACAGTTTTCTCTAGTTCGTTTAATAGTTATTAGTTGCAGACAGATGCGAATTGAATATTTTCGTACATCTCATGTGGATATATTTTCTGCACATAAAAATAAGGCGTTAATAAAACGTTGGTGTGTTGCGAATTGCATTCTTCTGGATGTAATCTAGAGATATCAGCACTAAAGTATGCAATGGCCATGGGTCATGATAATGCTTGCCGATTGACATACTATGTTTCGAAACTTGAACGAGTTTTTATAAGTTGTTTACATTATAGTTCTATAGACTCATGTTTACTTGGAACACAGCGAATTGCTACCGCTTAGTTCCATTGTTTTTGATTATTGTTTGTCATACCCTCTTTTAGAAAAAGTTGCTTAATATTTGCAGCATGAAATATTCTATTTATTTCTGAAATCATATCCAAATGAGAAACGAGGACATAAAGATAAAGACGAAAGTCGAGAGGATAAATAATTTCTTCACAACTCGGTAACAAACGCGGCAAAACTTTTTTTTTCATCTGCACCCAAACTAGCGCAAGGTGCCGAACAAAATTGAAGTCGCATGCCAGTACATCGATTGCTAAACCCAGTACGGACAAAGCCACGAGAGCTTACGTGGATTTCAGTGTGAACCGTCCGAAATAAAGACTGGCTTATGACTCTCATAGCTGGATGTTGTTTTATACATCATCAATTTATCCATAGATGCATCCTAGCTACTGGGTAGGTTGTGATAAGAAATGTAGGCGTACAGTGACATGCCTGTAATGTGATACCATACTTGATACTAGCATCGAATGATTTACTCCACAGCTATTTAGGGATCTAGGTCGTGGGTTTCTCTCTACTGAACTGAGAGCACCAGCCATGCAAATGCCCGGAGAAACATCAATGTCTTCAATTATTTTGATCAATATAATACATTGCGTTTCTTTTTTTGTATAAAAGATATATATGTGATATTTTCCCAACCATGTCCTATGGGGGCCATAGTGTCGGCATATATCTATTCATAGTGTAGCATATATCTATTCTTATTAAATCACTTTCATTTCAATAGGATTTCTATACAATACGTAACATAACTATGACCGTACCAGCGTTTCGCAAGACGGTTGCGGTGTTGCAGACAGTGGACATGAAACGATCTTCAATAACCACTCTCTTATGTTTACTGTGCACGCAAGTTAGACCTCACTGTTGTCCTGAGCGCAATCTTCCAACAGGATGCAACTGCCACCGTCTACTTCTCGTACGTATCCCGGCGAGCAGAAGCATCCTGGAACGCAGTTCATGGTGCAACCCACTCGTCGGGGTTGGCAGGTTCTCTCACAAGCAGTGCCACAGTCGTCGGCGTACTCGTTAGGACCGCACTCGTAACCTTGTGCTGTTGGCACAGCCGATCGAAAGGGTTAGCTATTGTATTGCGAACAGGGATTGTGCCGGGACGTACTTACCAGAGCAAACGGAAGTCAGTGCCAGCATCAGCGCCACCATCGTTAACAGAGCTTGGGAAGTCTTCATTTTGCAGGTTTGGACCGTTTCCCGGCGTGCAAGCGTCTCTTCTTATGTTCATAGGTAGTGCAGCTTTATTTAAAGCTCACCACACCCGGCGTAAACCAGCAGGACCAAGGCGATTCGTTTAGCCACAAGCAATCCTTATCAATTCCAAATCAGAAATGCAATGCCATTCGTCCCACTGATGTTTGCTTATAATTTTGTTTACATTATAGTTCTATAGACTCATGTTTACTTGGAACACAGCGAATTGCTACCGCTTAGTTCCATTGTTTTTGATTGTTGTTTGTCATACCCTCTTTTAGAAAAAGTTGCTTAATATTTGCAGCATGAAATATTCTATTTATTTCTGAAATCATCTCCAAATGAGAAACGAGGACATAAAGATAAAGACGAAAGTCGAGAGGATAAATAATTTCTTCACAACTCGGTAACAAACGCGGCAAAACTTTTTTTTTCATCTGCACCCAAACTAGCGCAAGGTGCCGAACAAAATTGAAGTCGCATGCCAGTACATCGATTGCTAAACCCAGTACGGACAAAGCCACGAGAGCTTACGTGGATTTCAGTGTGAACCGTCCGAAATAAAGACTGGCTTATGACTCTCATGGCTGGATGTTGTTTTATACGTCATCAATTTATCCATAGTTGCATCCTAGCTACTGGCTAGGTTGTGATAAGAAATGTAGGCGTACAGTGACATGCCTGTAATGTGATACCATACTTGATACTCGAATCGAATGATTTTACTCCACAGCTATTTAGGGATCTAGGTCGTGGGTTTCTCTCTACTGAACTGAGAGCACCAGCCATGCAAATGCCCGGAGAAACATCAATGTCTTCAATTATTTTGATCAATATAATACATTGCGTTTCTTTTTTTGTATAAAAGATATATATGTGATATTTTCCCAACCATGTCCTATGGGGGCCATAGTGTCGGCATATATCTATTCATAGTGTAGCATATATCTATTCTTATTAAATCACTTTCATTTCAATAGGATTTCTATACAATACGTACCATAACTATGACCGTACCAGCGTTTCGCAAGACGGTTGCGGTCTCGCAGACAGTGGACATGAAACGATCTTCAATAACCACTCTCTTATGTTCACTGTGCACGCAAGTTAGACCTCACTGTTGTCCTGAGCGCAATCTTCCAACAGGATGCAACTGCCACCGTCTACTTCTCGTACGTATCCCGGCGAGCAGAAGCATCCTGGAACGCAGTTCATGGTGCAACCCACTCGTCGGGGTTGGCAGGTTCTCTCACAAGCAGTGCCACAGTCGTCGGCGTACTCGTTAGGACCGCACTCGTAACCTTGTGCTGTTGGCACAGCCGATCGAAAGGGTTAGCTATTGTATTGCGAACAGGGATTGTGCCGGGACGTACTTACCAGAGCAAACGGAAGTCAGTGCCAGCATCAGCGCCACCATCGTTAACAGAGCTTGGGAAGTCTTCATTTTGCAGGTTTGGACCGTTTCCCGGCGTGCAAGCGTCTCTGCTTATGTTCATAAGTAGTGCAGGTTTATTTAAAGCTCACCACACCCGGCGGAAACCAGCGGGACCAAGTTAATTCGTTTAGCCACAAGCAATCCTTATCAATTCCAAATCAGAAATGCAATGCCATTCGTCCCACTGATGTTTGCTTATAATTTGTTATTGTTGTTAAGAGATTATTTACTTTTGAAATCATCAACAACAGGTCCATAAAGACATAGAAGAATAGACGAAAGCTACAACAGCACCTGGACCAACGCTTGGCACTGTTCTCGATTTGCAAAACATTGAACAATTCACTCGCGTCTGATAGGGTGTACAATTTATTTGAAAACGTACACGTTGCTTGTTGTTCAGTTGAACAGCTACCCTACGGGCACTGGCCTACTGGGATGCAGCGTCCACCGGCTACATTCCGAACGTACCCAGGATCGCAGAAACAACCCCGAACGCAGTTGGCGGTGCAGATGATGTTATCTGCGCGAGTCGCACAGGTCTTCGGGCAGGCGGTTCCGCAATCATTGTACCTTTCGTTCGGGCCACATTGACCTGGTGGGTGCGTGTGTTTGAGAAAAACCTCAGGATACGTATAGGAGTGGTTTTGTTTGCCTTCCTGCACAGACTTACCAGCGTAGACGCTCATCACCGCCAGCACCAGTACGGCCAGAGCCAAGAGAACTTGCGTGGATTTCATTGCTAAACGTGCCGAACACAGACTGACTTGTGACTCCCATGGCTGGATGCTGTTTTATACTGCATCCATGCATCCAAAGATGCATTGCAGTTACTGGGATAGTTGTGATAAGAAATGTAGGCGTACAATAACATGCCTGTAATGTGATATGATATTAGATACTAGCCTTGGAAGCCCTTGGAAGGGCACCAATATTGTGCGATCTTGGTCAAGGGTTTCTCCCTGCTAAACTATGGGCACCCGTCATGTAAGCGCTGGGATAAATATCAATTTCTTTAATTAGTGTATTAAATACTTTGCATTTTGTACTTTGTATGCGATAAATACCTCCCGCCACTATGTAAAGGAGCAATACAATAGGGATTTCTGTACATTACTGTATGTCCACTCTTTTATTCAGCCGCATCTAGTAGACACGGACACTCACACTCCGGAATGCACGGTCCGTTCTTGTACTCGCGCACGTACCCTGCCGTACAGAAGCATCCCGCCACACACTGGAGCGTGCAGAACTTATTTTGGATCTCGTTGCAAACCCTCGGACAGGCTGTGCCACACTCCAGGTACTCCTCGTACGGGCCACACACTGGATACGGATCGGGGTACGGGTACGCGTAAGGACATGCTGCAATAACAAGCAATCGTTTAGGTTTGCTTCAACCGAAATATGACAGGTGTTCCTACCACACAGCACGGATTGGAGCGCCAGCGCCAACACGGCGAGAAAAGTGAACACGGATGCGGGCTTCATGCTGGCAGACAGTTGTGGACTCGAGTACGTTCACGTATGGTGATCTGATTTCAGAATGATCTTCGGATCTACATGCATCTTCTTTTATAGTCAGCTCACGGGTAATGAAGATCAACTTTATTGAACGGAAGCCCTCAGGCACGCGGGACAGATCTCGGATAGCAGGCAAAACGTCAGGAATGTCTTTATGGGCGATCAATGATGCGCGTAGGTGTCATTCTTTCCGTTATACAACGCGCAATGGGGTTTGCCGCTTTGTTTATAGATAACAATCCAGACGTGTTAACATTGTATCATATTCCATTTTTTTTAATGTATGTAATGTTCTTGTTGTGTCTTTAAACTACGTTGTGATTACTTCAAAGAATGTTAGATCAGTCAGATGGTATACACTTTGAAACAAATGCTATGGTGAGAATATGAAGTTCAGTGATCATAAAGTACAATGTGTTATATTTCAAAAGATTTTTTAAGCTTGAATTGAGAAAGGTGCATATTTTTCATTCTTTTGTTCGTGTTACCAATTCATCCATCCAATTGATTATCCAGTTGATGTTGAAAAATATGGCTTTCTCAGGATGACTCCCATGGTTAGGTGTTGATTTCTGTTTACAATTGTTTTCATTTTTTGTATTCTTTTAACCGTACATTAGAAAATACCTACTATCCAGTGTAGTGTATATTGCAGTTTATTTTGCAGTTGTTCAAAGAACCAATAGCAAGCATTCGAAGTACGATCTACTTGAGGATAACGATGAGCTGGAGAATCAAATTTAACCTGTACGACAATTAATTACTTCGGATTTCTAGGATATTAGGATAAATATGTTCTTATTGACTAATGTGTTACACATTAAAACTCCTAAACTCCTCAAATCAACGAATAAAGTACATAAAAGGCTAATTGTTCCGTTATACCATATTCATACTTTTAATGTTCTTCGAGTAACGTTATCGTACGTCTCTAGTATTTGTTATACGTTCTCGGACACTGGCACGGCAGAACGCATTCGTTGTTCTCGTTCAAAACGTATCCCTCCTTACAGAAGCATCCTTCCACGCACAGGTCGTAGCAAATTCCAGGTTCAGGCTTATCGCAGGTCGCCCTACAGGCCGATCCGCACTCGGAGTAGACCTCATTTTCACCACATTCGGTTGGAGGAGGTGGTGGAAGGCATGACGCTGAGGAAGAGAAAACAATGGTCACGTGTAAAATTACAATAATAAACTGAAAACCAGAACATGTTACCTGCACTGTACGAGACCGACCAAGACAGCAGAACAGCCATCATGAGAGTAATACCACAGGCGAGCTTCATTATGATTTAGCTGAGATGAGATTGATGTGCGGCAAAAGTTTTGCGTTTGATAGCGTAAACGAGATTTACTCTCCTTTTATACCCATTGCAAGCTTCTTTGTCACCACTTTACTGTAAGAAAACACGTGTCGTAAGGACATGCTGCAATAACAAGCAATCGTTTAGGTTTGCTTCAACCGAAATATGACAGGTGTTCCTACCACACAGCACGGATTGGAGCGCCAGCGCCAACACGGCGAGAAAAGTGAACACGGATGCGGGCTTCATGCTGGCAGACAGTTGTGGACTCGAGTACGTTCACGTATGGTGATCTGATTTCAGAATGATCTTCGGATCTACATGCATCTTCTTTTATAGTCAGCTCACGGGTAATGAAGATCAACTTTATTGAACGGAAGCCCTCAGGCACGCGGGACAGATCTCGGATAGCAGGCAAAACGTCAGGAATGTCTTTATGGGTCGCGTCTGATAGGGTGTACAATTTATTTGAAAACGTACACGTTGCTTGTTGTTCAGTTGAACAGCTACCCTACGGGCACTGGCCTACTGGGATGCAGCGTCCACCGGCTACATTCCGAACGTACCCAGGATCGCAGAAACAACCCCGAACGCAGTTGGCGGTGCAGATGATGTTATCTGCGCGAGTCGCACAGGTCTTCGGGCAGGCGGTTCCGCAATCATTGTACCTTTCGTTCGGGCCACATTGACCTGGTGGGTGCGTGTGTTTGAGAAAAACCTCAGGATACGTATAGGAGTGGTTTTGTTTGCCTTCCTGCACAGACTTACCAGCGTAGACGCTCATCACCGCCAGCACCAGTACGGCCAGAGCCAAGAGAACTTGCGTGGATTTCATTGCTAAACGTGCCGAACACAGACTGACTTGTGACTCCCATGGCTGGATGCTGTTTTATACTGCATCCATGCATCCAAAGATGCATTGCAGTTACTGGGATAGTTGTGATAAGAAATGTAGGCGTACAATAACATGCCTGTAATGTGATATGATATTAGATACTAGCCTTGGAAGGCCTTGGAAGGGCACCAATATTGTGTGATCTTGGTCAAGGGTTTTTCCCTGGCGCCACCATCGTTAACAGAGCTTGGGAAGTCTTCATTTTGCAGGTTTGGATCGTTTCCCGGCGTGCAAGCGTCTCTTCTTATGTTCATAGGTAGTGCAGCTTTATTTAAAGCTCACCACACCCGGCGTAAACCAGCAGGACCAAGGCGATTCGTTTAGCCACAAGCAATCCTTATCAATTCCAAATCAGAAATGCAATGCCATTCGTCCCACTGATGTTTGCTTATAATGTAGTTACCGTGTATCAAATGTGATCGCAATGGGTAAAACATTGTTTGTTGGGCGAAATATTGTCCTATGCCTCATAAGTATTTGGAATACAGGGATCTGTTAGCACTTTGATTCAAATTAGTGATGGGAAAT
>KZ071758.1:270046-283319 GCA_002091845.1 Anopheles cracens | reverse complement strand
TTTATACCTACCATTATTCTTATTTCTACTGTAGCTATCTTTTACCGTTTCTTTTTTTCTTTTCGTTCGATTTTTTCCAAGCGGCACTTATTCCCGCTGTTGTGTGCGCGTCGTTTTCATCTCCATTTACTCGGTGTGATGCCTTTTTGCCATTCGGTTTAGCGTGTTGTCAAATTTCGCGTTGTATCTGTTCCTTCACACCCGCAAGCTAATTTTTGTCAACCAGCAGAATGTTTACCACTCTCCTTCCTCCTGGCCGCTCCAGTTTTAAGCAGCGTTGATATTCTTTCCCAAGTTCCTTTTTTGTCCGTCTTCCATAGTATCGTTTATGCCATGATATGTGGACTCTCTTTCAGACTGATTGTACAATCCTTAACTACAGCTGTTTTGACCCATTGCATCTGCGGAATAAACCATCAAATCAATGGAGAAGCATCCAGTCACAATTTTCACATAGACGGCTAAAATCCGTCTGATGTCTCTTCTAAATTGAGGTTAGGTATCACACTTGACTTGAAAGGAGTATGACTGCCCACGCAGAGCGGCGTTCACAACTTCTCAAATTTGTTTTTCGAATTTCGCACAAAACACAGCCGGACCTTGCGATTACCGACAAGTTTCATAGTTCAGGGAGGTTTCGCCTTTTATATAGTGTTCCATGCAAATATGGATGCAAAAACGGATATACCAGTAAATGGAGGGGTTCAGTAGTTCCACTGTACCCGGTTGGAAACGGACGAGAAAAATGCAAAACTCGTGAAGCTAACACGCGCTTAAACATTGTTGCCGCTAACATGCCATACCATCGCATGCCTTATGTAGCCGAAAAGGCAGGAGAGGGAAGAAAATTCATTAACTACACTGGATAAAATGCCTTCCTATTTCGATGAATAGGTTATAATGCATGCATTCTAGTTATTTTCATCATCATCAAAACCATCAAAACTCGCACAAATCGAACAGCAGATCAATAACAAGGAAAGCAAACGAGAGAAAAATAGACAACAGATATAAACATTCAATATACATTGCATACATTGCTAACTAGCCTTAGATGTGTACGTGTACGTGTTTTATGTATGTTTTTATTTTCGTATTTTGTGCAAATCTGCACAACGAACCATCTTAAGCACAAACATCCAGCAACCAAGACCAATTTAAAGTTAGCTAGATTTGGATAGTTGTAAAAGTAACATTATTAAGCGTAACTACCAACCGAAAGCTTACTGTGAGATCTAGGCTATAGAATTATGATGAGAAGCGAGGCGTACAAACAGCAAAACCCAACTGCAGCGAAGACACAATCGCCAACATATGTTCGTCGTGCGGCGCATTACGACACGAGTATATATTATATATATTTATAAACTAACACTGTTGCAGCGCGTTTTGTTTTTGTTCTAAAAAAGTGCTCCACACGGCACGAGCTAAGCCCATCGTGGGAGGATAAACGGAGCTATAAGTTAATAGGTTAAGAGCGGGGCGACGAAATGCAAATCAAATTAATTTGTATACCATTTTAGGGGTGAATTGTATTACTACTAGACCAGCACTTCGAAGGAGCTACTGTGACCGTCTTCGTTTCATACTCAGGCAATCAGTATCAATTTGGACACGTTTAGCTTCACTTGTTTTGTTCCCCATCTCGCGTCGGTTTCACCGTGCTACTTTGACCTATCAGAACGATGAAGTGCCACCAATTAAACGGATGGACTACGAAGCCTAAAAGCGAAGTAAATCATTCGGAACTGGCTGAAGTAGTCGGAGGGAATGTTCTAACAACAAACGCAAATGTTACTGCTTTCCTTACACTTCAGACGGATTTTCGGATCATTCAAGCAACCAACGGAAAGTTACCGAGTTATATGCAAATATGTCTCATGGTCTGCATGCCAAACGGAAAGTTACCAACAAATGCACAAAAGTACGATCACTTTTCATCGTAGTACGTTTGTAAGTTGCCTTTGTTTTATCCAATGCTAGTGGAACATGATTAAATTACGGGTGCCATACTAATTAATGTACGTATCGACTACATTCAACGAGAGCATGCTATTACAGTCAGCTAATGTTAAACATAAACTCAGTCTATTTCAAATTTCATCACGTGGTATAATGTGTTTTTTTTTTTCGCGTGAGGCATCACCATCACACCATACGCTTAGTCTTCGTCTTCGAGTTTACTATCTTTTTAGCTTAAACATATATTCTTAGTAGTGTTACATTTGCCATATAATGCGTATGGCGCATTGAAGGTCACAAGCGCATCTCTAATGTGTTAAGTTTCTTGTTTAAATATTCAGTCGCTTTTGCCTTCGTAGGCCATCCTTAATTTTCCGTTCTGATGCACCGGCTCTCAATGTGGTTAAGACTATTCAGATAGAAGGTATTATACGCGCAAGACATCACAGTTCTCTCTCGAACTCCTTCACCATTTTCTGATCCGATCCCATCATCCCAATGTCCAGATCGTCGACTCAAGTTTAAAACCGCGAGAACAAAACGCGTGGAAGTCATACCTGTTGTCACCATGGCAACGGTCGTAAAAGTGCAAAGCAAAAAAACACGCGACTCACGTCCTCTGACTGTGTGCCGCTTGTACGCATCTTCTTTCATACCGTTCCATACGAAAGGTAGGGCCGTTTTCTTTTTTTCCGACGTACAATTTCGTTTGCCGCGCACAAAGTAAATTCATTAATTAAATTACCATTTGCACAGTGTGACCTGTCCATGGGGAAAGAAAGAACCCCGAACATGACGCTTGCAGAGCCGACCGAATCAATGTGCGCGGACGGGGAAGAGGATTAAGCCGTATTTGAATGTCCATTATTGGGATTATTTTCGAGTAAGTCTGATTGATATATAGCGCGGAAAGAATCTCAAACTATCCAACACCCGTTTTTCGCCAAACCTTGTGACATTGAACAAACACATACACACACCCACACGAATACACGCATTGGTCCAAACCTCAACATTCCAACGCGAAAAGGAACTACGATAACGTGTTATTGGCACAAATTGGTGTCGTTTGCTAAACGAATAATCTTTTCCACTTTGACCTATCAGAACGATGAAGTGCCACCAATTAAACGGATGGACTACGAAGCCTAAAAGCGAAGTAAATCATTCGGAACTGGCTGAAGTAGTCGGAGGGAATGTTCTAACAACAAACGCAAATGTTACTGCTTTCCTTACACTTCAGACGGATTTTCGGATCATTCAAGCAACCAACGGAAAGTTACCGAGTTATATGCAAATATGTCTCATGGTCTGCATGCCAAACGGAAAGTTACCAACAAATGCACAAAAGTACGATCACTTTTCATCGTAGTACGTTTGTAAGTTGCCTTTGTTTTATCCAATGCTAGTGGAACATGATTAAATTACGGGTGCCATACTAATTAATGTACGTATCGACTACATTCAACGAGAGCATGCTATTACAGTCAGCTAATGTTAAACATAAACTCAGTCTATTTCAAATTTCATCACGTGGTATAATGTGTTTTTTTTACCTGGCCCCTTTGAGCTGTTGTAGAGGCCTCGTTGTTTGATATTAGCAAACAAGCGAAAGCAAAAAGAAACGAAGATACCAACTCAATCCGATACGAGCGGTAGTAATGTAAAGCAAAAATCAATCTTACGTAAAAATCTCCTAACATTACTTTATTTCCTACGACATGAGCAATGAGATAAGGTTTGAAATATTCCATTGATGGGATGTGGGCACATCCGATGTAGGTAGGAAGAATTTCGATTTGCAAAAGACAACGGAAACAGTTCGACCACCGTGCTTTCCTCCCATCTGTCATTGTGTAGTGCGCGAGCAACATTTAGCTACTGTTTCTATCGAATAAAAGCGTGTCTATAGTGACTTTATTACAAGTAAATGCTTAAGGTACAATGAGAGATAAGCAGATCGATTAGTAAAAACCCTCATGTAACATCTTCATCGTATCGTTAGCAGCGAAGCTATCTAACTTCTACAGAATTGTACGGGAAAGTGTGTCTGTCGTCACAAACTGTTAACACAGAAATTGGCTGCTAAAGCTGGGCATCTAGCCGTCAAATGCTTCCATATGTGAAACGCGCACAAAACAAGCAAAATGAAAAATCATCAAAGGATTCCGTGGAACAGCTTCCATATTGTGTGAAGGCAAAAGCACACGATCGATTGCTGACTGCTGACGTTTTCCTGGTTACTTTCTTGTGGAGGTGGCTCCATAACTTGCAGCTTGCTCGTACCGCCGGAACGTGAATTCTTTTTCATGCCTTGTTCCTTACGTTTTTTACCATCCTCCAGATTCTTGAGCAGTGATTTCAACGCACTCGTTGCGACTTTCGAGCTTGTGCCAACCTTCGGCCGAACGGGAGGAACATTCTGCCGGAATAGCTCCGGTGGTGCACTTTGCGCGAAACCGTGCACCTTCTGTGCAATGCGCGAACGTTCACAAAACGCAAGGATCTCGACAAAGTTTAGATTGAATATGTCTCCCTCCAGCAACAGTTCCTGTGTTTGCAGCATCCTCGACGCTGGCTGGTTCGTACTCGTTTTCCCTTCCGGAGACAATAGCTTAGCTAACCGTGTTGCAATAAAAATTAGCTGATTGATCCGAAGCAAGTTTTTCGTCGAAAATCGAGACAAATAGCGAGCTTTATAGGCGGACAGCTGCACTTTCACCTGCCGAAGCTGCTCCAGACGCAACTCCTGGCTGTGGATGGCTGCCAGCGTGTCTAGCAAATTATGTGCCTCGTCGATTATTAGGATTGCATCGCGCAACACGATGCCGGACTGTTGGCGAGTGCGGCGATGCAGAATCAACTGGTACGGAACCATCAACACCTGCGCGTCCGGAATAGCGGCTCGCGAGGCATAGTAAGGGCAGGCTTTTTCACGCTTTCCGGCCTTCACGAGATCCTCGATGTCGGGCACTTCGAAAATGGTGCCATTTTTCAGGCTCTCTATTGCACTTTGGTTAAAATAAGGACACGATTGGGTCAACTTTCGCCGTTTCTTTCCTCGCTGACCATCATCGTTCCGGTCGGCCGGGATCTTGCCACCCTTTTTGAGCAACTCCAAGCATCGTTCGTTGATGAGCGTGTTGGTTTTCAACTTCTTAACATCCTCGTTTATGCAGAGACTTTGACGCGATGCCAGCGACATCAGCCGCAAGTCCGTTGCATGTTCCCAGTCGGTCCTCGACCAAGGGCGAGTGGTAGCACGGCATCCTGCGGGACGACGTGCGGATAGCTCTTGATAGTAAGTCGCTGCTTGTGCTGCCGAAAAATCTGCTCCGTGAGTTCTTCGATCGGTTGCATTGTGCCGCCTGCCAGCACGACCTAACGACGGGTCGAGTACAATAGTTTAATTTAATTTAAAACAGTTAGGATTAAAAACAGCAGACTTCCTACCGATCGACAACTTTGAATGATGTCCTCGAACCGTGCACCCGGATTTAGCAGCAGATACTTCATGCACGACTGCGCCTCATCCTTTTCGTTGAACGATAGCAACACACGACTATCGCCTCCACTGTCCTCCACAAGGCACTCGAGGAAATTTATTAACGGGCGTATAACATTCGCCGCTGGTTGCTTCGATGGTTAATACAGGCTACAATGTGAAGCATACAAAAGCGTATTATTTCTGTTGCTAAAATGCAAGTAAAAAGTGCAAAACGTATCCTGACGGTAGAAACAAACAACAAAGATTTGTCGAAAACAACAATACCACGAGGAATAAAAATATAGACAACATCGGACTAAAATTAGCCCAATATAACAGCGATTGTGTTTGATTTTGCGTGTTTTTTTTCGCAACATCCAAAAAGCCATCACGGAGCTGCCCCATGTCCTTCCCGTTTTGATTTATGATCGCGAAAAAACTTCACCAACTTCCCGTGCGCTTGTCCATACCTTTCTAGGTGATCCATCCGCTCGGAGATCCAGGTCGGTAATTTCTGGCGAATACGTTCCCCGGTGCAGTAACGCGTGTCGAGCAACAGTACGGCCGCGTAGTCACGTATGTGTCGTACGGCGCGCCCAATGCACTGATTAACCGCTTTCATGCAGAGATTCTCGTAGTACTCATTTCCCGCGGTCGTGCCAGCCGTTCCGAGCGTCAGGGTCCGATCGAGAAAGCGCATGCGTTCGATCAACTCTGGGCTGGTCCGATTCGGGTAGGGTAGCCCCACCACCACCACACACCGTCCCAACTCGTCGGAAAAGTTTAACCCCTCACTCAACTTACCACCGACGACACTGAATAGAATGGCTCCGATGGCAGACCGAGCGGCTCGGCCGTATTCGAGCAACGTTCGCTCCACCTGGCTGGCCGTCTTCGGTTCACGAAACACTTTCTTGCGGTCTTCGAGTCGCGCAAGATTTCCGGACTGTTCTAGGTGTCGGTAGAACTGATCGAGCGCATCATATGAACTGAAAAACACCACTACACCGTTCGGGACAGCTTGGCAGACGTTTAGAAGCGTCGACTGGAGCTCACTAATCTGTAACAGTAAGAAATTTGTTATGAAATTTGACCATGTTAACAACTTGCAAAACAAAAAAAGGCCTTACGTACCATCTCCGTGTTTTGCTTGTTGGCGAAATTAAACCGAAACTTAAATTGGCTGCTAAAGCTGGGCATCTAGCCGTCAAATGCTTCCATATGTGAAACGCGCACAAAACAAGCAAAATGAAAAATCATCAAAGGATTCCGTGGAACAGCTTCCATATTGTGTGAAGGCAAAAGCACACGATCGATACAGATATTGGGTGTTTGCATAAGTGTGTATTACTATCCTATTGTGCAGCTTAACTGAAGTGAGTATAATGAACGAAAGGATACGGAATGGAACAACAAAAGCCCCACACAGCATAGCTGACAATGAAGGCAACGTGAAACGAATTCGAAACGAGGTTAAAAAAACGTATAAATGCAACACTTCCGCCTTGTTAGAAAAGTAAGATTGAAACTTGAGAAAATATTTACAAAGAAAAAAACGGAAGATAAAAGAAACAAAACATCTGTTCGAAAATGCTCGTGATGAACCAGTGTTGGAGGGAAATAAAATACAGGCTACAATGTGAAGCATACAAAAGCGTATTATTTCTGTTGCTAAAATGCAAGTAAAAAGTGCAAAACGTATCCTGACGGTAGAAACAAACAACAAAGATTTGTCGAAAACAACAATACCACGAGGAATAAAAATATAGACAACATCGGACTAAAATTAGCCCAATATAACAGCGATTGTGTTTGATTTTGCGTGTTTTTTTTTTGCATTGCAAATTACAAAAAAGTGTGATATAAACAAGTAGAGAGATGAAGAAAACGTTAGACGGAAGGATATTAAAAATGTGCGTAAAGGATATTTCTTTTTTATATCTTCAAAGCACCGATACAATCACAACTGTTGCGAGACCTTTCCTGCGCGATTTTCAATCGATACTAGCTCATGTAATTTTCACATCCTTTCCCTTTGCGTTATATTTGCTGACCATCTTGTAAAAGAAAGCACATGACGAAAAAAAGGTTTATCCCCGCTGGCCGACCTTCAGTTTTGTTTTCCCTTCTAAGCATACCGCGCTTAAAACCTATCGAATGAAAATAATTATTCTACTTTGTACCTGGCCCCTTTGAGCTGTTGTAGAGGCCTCGTTGTTTGATATTAGCAAACAAGCGAAAGCAAAAAGAAACGAAGATACCAACTCAATCCGATACGAGCGGTAGTAATGTAAAGCAAAAATCAATCTTACGTAAAAATCTCCTAACATTACTTTATTTCCTACGACATGAGCAATGAGATAAGGTTTGAAATATTCCATTGATGGGATGTGGGCACATCCGATGTAGGTAGGAAGAATTTCGATTTGCAAAAGACAACGGAAACAGTTCGATCACCGTGCTTTCCTCCCATCTGTCATTGTGTAGTGCGCGAGCAACATTTAGCTACTGTTTCTATCGAATAAAAGCGTGTCTATAGTGACTTTATTACAAGTAAATGCTTAAGGTACAATGAGAGATAAGCAGATCGATTAGTAAAACCCTCATGTAACATCTTCATAGTATCGTTAGCAGCGAAAACCTCGAATGCTATCTAACTTCTACAGAATTGTACGGGAAAGTGTGTCTGTCGTCACAAACTGTTAACACATAAATTGGCTGCTAAAGCTGGGCATCTAGCCGTCAAATGCTTCCATATGTGAAACGCGCACAAAACAAGCAAAATGAAAAATCTGATTGATCCGAAGCAAGTTTTTCGTCGAAAATCGAGACAAATAGCGAGCCTTATAGGCGGACAGCTGCACTTTCACCTGCCGAAGCTGCTCCAGACGCAACTCCTGGCTGTGGATGGCTGCCAGCGTGTCTAGCAAATTATGTGCCTCGTCGATTATTAGGATTGCATCGCGCAACACGATGCCGGACTGTTGGCGAGTGCGGCGATGCAGAATCAACTGGTACGGAACCATCAACACCTGCGCGTCCGGAATAGCGGCTCGCGAGGCATAGTAAGGGCAGGCTTTTTCACGCTTTCCGGCCTTCACGAGATCCTCGATGTCGGGCACTTCGAAAATGGTGCCATTTTTCAGGCTCTCTATTGCACTTTGGTTAAAATAAGGACACGATTGGGTCAACTTTCGCCGTTTCTTTCCTCGCTGACCATCATCGTTCCGGTCGGCCGGGATCTTGCCACCCTTTTTGAGCAACTCCAAGCATCGTTCGTTGATGAGCGTGTTGGTTTTCAATTTCTTAACATCCTCGTTTATGCAGAGACTTTGACGCGATGCCAGCGACATCAGCCGCAAGTCCGTTGCATGCTGCGTTTCCTTCACTTCGCTAACAACCTGCGACAACTGCGAGTGGGTACGACTGCAGAATATCACCTGCACGGGACGGTATCGCTCTTCTTCCTCGTTGGAAGGGCCACCCAACTCTTCATCGCTTTCGTCACTGTCTTCCAGAATCAGAAAAGCATCCTCATCGATTGTAACATCCTGCTGGAGCAGCTGGTGGTCCGGCCTCAGTGGTTCATCTTTAGGAACAACCCATCGAATCTTTTGCAATGTGGCTTTATCCTTCATCTGCAGTAAGTGCTTCTGGTAGTCTTCCAACGATTGCCTTAAAAGCATTAGCTCTCCCAACTCTTTCCGCTGGCCCATCGCATTGTACTGTCCCGATATCCAATCGCTGGAAAGTTCATTTTCTTTTTCTAACCGCGCTATTTCGCTTCGCAAGCGATCGATTTTCGCACTCAGTTCCTCTCGCAACGTCCGTGTGTAATCTTTTAGCCACGTTAAGGTTCCACAGGTGAGACTCAACGATTTGCCGGTACCGGTAGGACTCTCGAAGATTCCGATGCCTCCACCGTGTAGCACTGAGTAAAGCGATTTCATAAAGTCCAGCTGAATATCGTATGGCAGGAAAGGAAACGCAAAGTCCGATCCTTCCTCTGGAGGTACAAGTTGTTTTGCCGGCTTAAAAGGTGCCATTTTTATAAGTAAAACACATTAACACTATAACCACATCAACGCACTGTTTTACTTTGTTTGTTTATGCTTTGTTGTTGTTGTTGTGTTGTTGCATGCCTCATTTTGCGCCATTTTTATTGGCACAACATGTATATTTCACAGATTTGACAGCTGCTAAGAACAATATCAAGAACAGATAGCTGTCAAATCAATTGTCAAACAACAACACGAAAAAGAAGAGGAAGAAAAACAACGATGGCGGCCGGTCCGATAGCAGAACGAAATCAAGGTAATTTTTCATTGAAATGTGCTTTATTTACTTTAATAATTCTGTCCTAGCTATACCCTGCTATACATCAATCGTGCAGTGTTTACAAAATAATTGTTTCCTGCTAAATCTCGTGCTGGTTTCAGTCGAACTGGTTGCTCGATTGCAATGCGTCGCTTTTGTTTACGAAGGAAACTGATGCTACTTTTTTCATCGTGTGCATGCTTTTTACCATTTCGCAGATGCGACGATCTACGTTGGCGGGCTGGACGATAAAGTCACGGAGACGCTGCTGTGGGAACTCTTCGTACAGAGTGGCCCGGTGGTGAATGTGCACATGCCCAAGGATCGTGTCACGCAGATGCACCAGGGCTACGGGTTCGTCGAGTTCCTTGGCGAGGAGGACGCCGATTATGCGATTAAAATTATGAACATGATCAAGCTGTACGGAAAGCCGATCCGTGTGAACAAAGCCTCCGCCCATCAGAAGAGTCTGGACGTCGGGGCGAACATTTTCATCGGTAATCTGGATCTGGAGGTAGACGAGAAACTGCTGTACGATACGTTCTCCGCCTTTGGTGTGATTCTTCAGACGCCCAAGATTATGCGCGACCCCGAGACTGGCAACTCCAAAGGTTTTGCCTTCATTAATTTTGCAAGCTTCGAAGCTTCCGACGCGGCAATGGACGCTATGAACGGGCAGTACCTTTGTAATAGGCCGATATCGGTGTCGTACGCGTTCAAGAAGGACTCCAAAGGTGAGCGGCACGGATCGGCCGCGGAACGTTTGCTGGCGGGGCGTCCAGTGAAGACATTTCGAGTCGATGCGAATCTTTCGCTTATCCATCGCTTTTTTGTGCTGATCGATCGTCTCTTTGTTGATGCAGATGATGTACTGTCCCTTGTAGTAGTTGATTAGATTCAGTATCTGCAGCGTCGAAATAACGTCCTCCTTTTTTATACTGGTTAGTTCACATATTTCACTGCAAAAAAAACACAACAACAACGAGATGTTGGTCAGTCCGTTTCGGAAGCAGCGTTCCGGCAGCTGATGCAGCTTACTTTATCGTTATTTGCGGTTTTTCGTTGTCTCCTGTTGGCTTCTGGAGGATTAATATTTCTAGTATCGTCTGCGCCCAGTAGCTGCGGTACGAAAGTAAACCTAAATCGGACAGTGGCTTCTCCGGTGAACCCGTTTTTCCCTCGAATTTGGACAATTCATAACCTAAGAGGGAGAAAATAAAGCGTCGCTCGATTAAATCCACTGTCCACGACCATTCCGAGAAGCGTTACCATCAAACACTTACTAAACTCTATCAATAGCTTTCCGTAACCCTTTCGCTGGTACGGTGGAATAGTCAATATGCACGCCACATTGTAGTCTTCCGTGCTTTCCTTCTCCTTCGAAAAATAACCGACGATGTGGAACCCGCGCGTATCGTACTCGGTCATCACGTAGAACAGGAACGGGTCCGTGTCGTAGTAGAGCGTTTTGTGGTCGAGGAACAGCTTCGCGAGCAGGCAGAGGTTTTGGGCGTAGCTTTTGTTTTTCCTCCCATCGATCTCGAAGAAGCTAATCGTGCTCTTGCGGTAGATCTCGTTCCCGGGCGGATGCCGCAGGTTGCATTTTTCCGTGTGCCGCTCGAGACACTTGCGACTTTTCCGATACTTCAGGCAGAACTCGCAGATGTAAATACATGACATCGTGCACATCTCCTGCGGGTAGGGCGCAAAGTACCATGGTTTGATCCGATGCCGGCCGAGCTCGATCAGCTGTACGTTCTTCATGCGCGTCACTACATCGTCGTGGTGCGCCACCATGCTGCCCGATTGGCGCGGTGTCGGGGTCGATGGGACGTCCTCGGAGTCTTCGTTTTCGGTGGAGGTCGCTTTCCGCTTGCGACTGATTTTTTTCTGCAGCGCTGCCTCCAGCACGGCACCGCCATTGACCGTGATTTCCGGCGTCTGGACGGGACTGGCGGGTCGGGAGCAGGTGAGGGCGGGAGGTAATCGCTTCGGTGTCGTTACGCCGGTATTCTGGCCCGTCGTCAGACCGTCCTTACGGGGAAACTGTACCTTCCGCATATCCAGAAACTCTTCTGTCACCCATTCGTCCAGTCGTTTGTTAACTGAAAACCAACCAACGAACGTGTAAACATTTCCAATGCCGAGCAAAGAGTTCCCTGTGCGGCGATACTTACAATCTACATAATGTACGTAGTAATAGCATTTCCTATCCGAACCCTCCCTAATGCTGATGATTTCTGCTAATGGCCAATCGTTCGTCCCGCTCATTTTCACCGGTAACCGGCAGCCTTCGACCAGTGAGGACTGTAAACAAAGCATAAACAAACAGTTGTAATCAGTCGCCGTACCGCACACGCAACTTCCTTTCGCTGTGTGCTGGGTGCTCCCGGTGCGCGCCTTTCGGTTCTTACTCCCAGCACAACAAACATTGCCACAAAGAACATCGAAATGATGCAAATAGGGAGAACTGATCGTAGCTCTGCGGGTCCTCGGCGCAAGGGATACTTCCAATGTTTACATCGCACAGAACGGTTAAGGGAATCGCGCGTATGGAGGCGGCGGCATACCGGGGAACCATTGTCATATCTGCATTACACAAACAACTTACCGCCGAATCGAAAATCGTTTGTGCTGCGTCCTCGGAATCCATTTTTCTGTGAAAATTTCGCTGAAAAACAATCCCAAACAGCACCTCGGTCTTTGTACTTTTTATTTTGTTTCCACCTTTTGACAGCTCGATTTCGCCCGTTGAACTTCAAAATGCTATCTATTTTCGCTCCGGTTCGCCAGTGTTGCCAGAGCGGGCGAAATCATCCAAAAGCCAGGTTTTTTCAAATTTCATCCGTTATTTGTTGTTAAAAGTCACTCTGTTGACTGGTGGAAATTAATATCGGTATTTTTAAACATGTTGAAATAACCGTGCAATGCTCAGTATTCATAAAATAACACTTGAATCCGCCGTAATCTTCAAATGTAAAAAAATGTGGCGTGTAAAAAAATCAAATCCCATTTCTTATATTTGTGCATAATACCTGTCATTTACGTTCACTGAAACACTCCCAAACACCAAACGAACACCAAACACGTTTTGCAAAATATCGTTTTATTGTATTTTTGCTCTCGTTGAATGAGAAATGAAAACCGATCTCCGATGGTGCAAAATTGTAATAGAAAATAAAATCTATCCCACATTCCCCACCCTAGACGCAGATCACAAAGCATCATTATGTTACTATATTTTTTCAAGAACAACCACTTAACTTTTTCACACTTCGTGGCCTCGTTCGATCCGCTCAAGAACACATAAACGTGGATAAAACGCAAAGTAATAATCATAAATGTATAACCAATTGCCAGTGAAACAGAAAATAGAACCGAAAGGAAAGACAACTAACCCCCCTCATTTCCTGCGGCAGTTTTATGCTCACAATGAACTAGCAAGCTATACGATTCTACCAGTCCAAACAAAAGACTAAACCATAATATACAGAAAGCGTATCCACC
>KZ071758.1:248637-269710 GCA_002091845.1 Anopheles cracens | reverse complement strand
ATTCCTTACACTTTTATGCTAAAAATATAGAAAGCCCCCCCGTCCCACCCAGCTCCGATCTCATCGCGCGCGCACTTCTCACCCAACCCTTACGCTCACATGCTCATGATGCTCGTCTAGTTTTCATCGAACATTAGCTTTGATTTATACCAACGCTTGGACCGGCGTGGCGTAGAGTGGTGGTGGTTTGTGCGTTGTCGGAAGAAAAATTATATTAAAAAATCCGCACCTTCCTGCTACGATCCCGCCGATGCAACGGGCGAACACCAAAAAATATAATAAAACGGCGTACAACCGTTCGCTCTGCTCGACAGCTTCGTTTCGGTGGATGTTCGAGCAAGTTGTTGTTCGAAATCTGCGGCGCGGAGAACTCCGCCGAACAAGCTGTCGAAGGTAGGGACTCCGCAGCTCCCAACCATTGTGTCGCCTTTGCGGTCGGCTTGTTCTTTGGCTTGTTTCGTTGCGGCTTGTCGGGTCCAACGGAAACACGACGTTTTCCGTAAAGCCTCTACTCGTCTTGCTACGATTTTACGAATGGCAGTTCTTGCAGGCGGGCAACGCCTCGCCCGACGTTGTCCACTATTTCTGGTTCTCCTTTAGCTTGCGGATGAACTCCTGCTGATATTCACACTTCACCTTGATGTCCGGCGGACACATCGACAGCCGGAACTCGAGCGTGTCCGTCGTCTGATCCAGATAGCCCTCCTCCTGCAGTCGCTCGTGATCCATAAACTGTGGCCAGCCCCAGATCTTCTTCAGCTTGAACACGTTTACGCCCTCCATCTTGATGTTTGCCGTCGGGCTTCGATGATGCAGCAGCTCCACGCGATACTCGAATCTGCTGAAAAGAGTTTTGCGAGTCGCGTCAGACGTTGCTCAAACCTAGAGATGCATTTGCTCACCTCGCCGATACGCCCTCGAACAGTATCAGATAGACACTGATGTGATTGCCGCGGGCCTCGTTGTGTCCGTTAGCGTAGATCAGCAGCCGCCAGGAGAATCCCAAGTCATCCACCAGCGGATCGGAGTAGACAAAGCTGTCCTTACGCAGCATTTCGGAAAAGTTGCGCAACGTATAGGTCATCGTGCTGTACGCCGGTATCAGCTCCCTGTGGGAAGGGACAATCGACGATTTGGGTTATTGGGAAATGAGCCCCACACCAGGGCCAGAGTGACATTCTCCAGTTGCGAAACACACACTCACCGTTTCAGTAGCTCACACTCGCGCTTCGCTTCCAGCCGGAGCAGATGGTGGTATTCGCACTTCGCCTTGTAGCTCGGTGGCCGCAGAGAAAATCGAAAGTACAATGCATCGTGCTCCTCGCTGACGAACCCATTCGCGCAGATCCAGTCCAGCCGGGCGAAACGTGGCCAGCCGAACCGTTCCTGGATGTCGAACGATTGTGTTCCCTCCATTTTCACCGTCTTGGCCGCATCGTTGTGCAACAGCTCCACGCAGTACTCGTAACTGCGATCGGATGCGAATAGAACAGTTGCAAACCCGGTTCGCTCATCCGACAGGCACGACACGCTACTCACCTGCCTGGAATGCCTTCTAGCAGTCTCAGGTACACGCTCAGACATTCGTCCCGCCCGTCCTTATCGCCGTTGGCGTACACGATCAGCCGCCAGCAGCAGCCCAGATCGTCGTACGCATTGTCGGAGCAGATGTCTTCCTGGGCCTCACGCAGTGCGGTGAAGTTGCGCACCACGAAAATGTTGGACGCATACTCGGGATAGACAAGGGCTTGCAGGGACGTGTTGTCATCGCGCAGACACTTTATCCTTATCAGGTTCTGGTTCAATTGACTGTGGGAACGGAAGGGTATACAGAAAGCTCGAGCCATGTCCCAAAAGTGAGGGGAAAACTTACGTATTAAATTGGGTGCGTAGCTTCTCCTCTTTCAGTGTCTGGTATTCCTCCTGGTACTGGCAGCGTAGGGCTAGGTTAGCCGGTCGAATCGACAGCCGGATGAGAATAGATCCGTCCTCGTTCAGATAGCCCTCCTCGAGAAGTCGCCGGACGCGGATAAACTTCTGGTAGCCCCGGATTTCGCCCACCTGGAAGTGATCCTCGGATTGGAACTTGACCTGGCGCGTCACGTCATCGTGCAGCAGCTCCACCGTGTACTGATATCTAGTGCAAACGAAAAAGACACCAAACAAACTCAGCTAGCTGCCGTTCGCACCTGGTTTCGACCACGATCCATGCTTACCTTCCAGCGATACCGTCACACAGCTCGACGTACGTACTCAGATAGCGCTGGCTGGTGTTGTTTCCCTTCGGGTACACGTTTAGTCGCCACCGGGACCCGACCGTGTCGGTGTACTGTTTTGAAAGCACGATCGACGTTGTGGGATCGCGAATGTTACAGATCGTGATTACGTTGCTGTCGTATTCACTGCAATGCGTAAGCGGAAATTAGACAGAATGAGAGGTAAAACAATGCAAAACAAACCAAATCACTATCATCCACCAAGGTAAACACTCTTTGCTAATCTCTCGTGCGATCAGGACGATTCTGGCGCTGGAAACCTCCAGGCAAAACGGCCAGCTAAGTATCGTTATTAGCGCCCATTAGTCTACATCAACGTACCGAAAACGGCCACAAATTGATCGTTTAAGTTAACCTTCGCCAAACACTGTGCCTGGCGTAGAAATTATCACCATCATAATTAGGACCGAACGGCAGGTCCGACCAAATGTGGCCCGTCCTTTACGCCACCGCACCAACCGCAGCAGCTGTCACACGCCACAGAACGTATCGCCGTGCATAATTACGGGCATCTCCTCTTACTGTGCTCGCTGCTACTAAATTCCACCAAGGTCACCCGAAAGATCTAATAGGCCGCCCAAAGCGAGTGTGATCGATCCGGACTCCGAGACTCCTCCGAGTCTGTCACGGTCTCGGGTACGGTTGTCCGTCCGTCTAATGGAAGATCGCAGTTGCCGGCATGAAACAGTACACCACTCGCCCGATCCCCAATCACGGGAGTCCAACGGTTGGAAACCGGAGAACACCGTGTCATGGCACAGTTTAGGGACCTAATGGCCCACGAAAGACACCATCGCTGGGGAAGCGCGTACAAAGCGGCTGCGTTTGTGGAGCAGGTACGAAGAAAGCACGACACAAACCGCACAACACAACCGCGTCGGGTGGTAATTATGATGCAAACCGACGGAAAATGGCCGCGGTGGTGGGTTCGTGTGTAGGCTCTTCTTCATTGTTTCTGCCGCGACCGAAAATTGATGGTTTCGGCCGATGGACCGATGATTGGCAGCAGTTAATCTTCCTCAAGACTACACAATAGTTTCATGTTTGCGCCCTAATCGTTTCGTGTCGTACGGCTTGGAAGGGGATCCCGTGCGCGTTGCCTCAAGCTGTTTGTTCGGCTGCGAATGCACCTAGGACCTCTCGCTCTCGCCCCGGGCACGGGTGTACTATGCACCGAAGATGTAGATCATCCTCGCGCTCCGAGAAGCGTCGGGTGGAAGCATAACCGATGCTGCCCAATTTGGAGCATTCAATTAACGCAAGGTTACGGGGCACGAATATCCAAACCGCTCTGAACGCTCTGTGTGGATCTTTTGAACGCACATTGGATGTCTTTGGATGGATTTCTCACCTATTGCGGGCTGCGATGCAACCCCGCTCGCACAAGTGGGTCAAGTACCTGGGGGCACTATTGTACTGGCGTTGTGACCACAAGCAACACACCGCATGACGAGACACATTTAACCAAGCCTAAGCACACCACCAAAGTAACCAATTAATTCCCCAGCCTCATTGAACATCCATCATCGCGGTGCGGTCGGGATTTATGATTTCAATTAATGATCTGAAGGGTCTTTTGATGAAATTATTTATTTGTCACGCTATCTGTCGTGGTGTGCGCGTATGCCATAAAAGCCCACACGACAAGTTGATCGGTAGTCGGTAGGCGATACGGACAACTACACTAAGTGTTTTGTCAATTGCACTGATAAAGCATGGCACGATCGGAAAGTTAGCCGAATGTATGAATTCCGTATGCCATGGGGCGGCTGTTAGTTGTTATGCAACGAGCGATTTATTCAATTTTAAACGTTAAATCGATAAATTCAAATTGAATCCGATTGACTGACACCCATGATACACCTTTCAACGGCCACATCACAGCACAGGAGGTCTCCCAAACGGTCAAACCATAAATCATATTGGCTGCCCGGCTTGGCTCGCCAGGCGTGTTTATTGCAAAAGCATCGATTACCCGGTCCAATAAAACATATTGCCATTAAAGCTTCTTTGTCTACCCCTGCATGGTGGGTATGAAAAAAGCCCTTCATCATAATGCGACGTGCCCCACACGAGGCTAATTAACAAACACGCACGCAAATCACCGAACAGCAGAGGTCCTTGAATGGCTGCCTCAAGCTGTTTGTTCGGCTGCGAATGCACCTAGGACCCCTCGCTCTCGCCCCGGGCACGTTTGTACTATGCACCGAAGATGTAGATCATCCTCGCGCTCCGAGAAGCGTCGGGTGGAAGCATAACCGATGCTGCCCAATTTGGAGCATTCAATTAACGCAAGGTTACGGGGCACGAATATCCAAACCGCTCTGAACGCTCTGTGTGGATCTTTTGAACGCACATTGGATGTCTTTGGATGGATTTCTCACCTATTGCGGGCTGCGATGCAACCCCGCTCGCACAAGTGGGTCAAGTACCTGGGGGCACTATTGTACTGGCGTTGTGACCACAAGCAACACACCGCATGACGAGACACATTTAACCAAGCCTAAGCACACCACCAAAGTAACCAATTAATTCCCCAGCCTCATTGAACATCCATCATCGCGGTGCGGTCGGGATTTATGATTTCAATTAATGATCTGAAGGGTCTTTTGATGAAATTATTTATTTGTCACGCTATCTGTCGTGGTGTGCGCGTATGCCATAAAAGCCCACACGACAAATTGATCGGTAGTCGGTAGGCGATACGGACAACTACACTAAGTGTTTTGTCAATTGCACTGATAAAGCATGGCACGATCGGAAAGTTAGCCGAATGTATGAATTCCGTATGCCATGGGGCGGCTGTTAGTTGTTATGCAACGAGCGATTTATTCAATTTTAAACGTTAAATCGATAAATTCAAATTGAATCCGATTGACTGACACCCATGATACACCTTTCAACGGTCACATCACAGCACAGGAGGTCTCCCAAACGGTCAAACCATAAATCATATTGGCTGCCCGGTTTGGCTCGCCAGGCGTGTTTATTGCAAAAGCATCGATTACCCGGTCCAATAAAACATATTGCCATTAAAGCTTCATTGTCTACCCCTGCATGGTGGGTATGAAAAAAGCCCTCCATCATAATGCGACGTGCCCCACACGAGGCTAATTAACAAACACGCACGCAAACCACCGAACAGCAGAGGTCCTTGAATGGCACGACCATCAACTCCCAAAAATGGCACTAAACGGCACCAGAAATGGTGCAAATTATAGCGCCAACTATCGCGCGCGAATATTCACGCGTGTACGCGATCGTGTACACGCAGCATGGGTGAAAAAAAACGGAACGGATCCTGGTGTTTCGTGGGTTTCTCATTCTCCACATGCCGTTTCTAAGCATCGTAAATCAACACGTCTTGAGCTTTGTGGTGCTGATCCCGCGCGGGGTTGTGATCCGTTGCGAAAAGCGATCTCAAGGTTACGTGTTCGATTTTGAATGCTATAATCATCCCAAACACAAGTTTTACTTTCCCCGGGGATAGGTTTTGTTTTTTTTATCTAAAACATAAGTTCGAAAAACCCCTTTGAATCCCTTTTTTTTACAAACGTACGTCTTGAAAGATCGTAATGTATGGTATCAACTTGAATCTTCTATCGATCAACAACGCTGCCGGTGATGGCGCCTCGGTGCTTCGACTATCGCAAACCGAAAGTCGCATTGTCAAAAATGAAACCATGTCAATCGGCTGCTAATGAACAGCCCCGCAGGTCAGCACACTAATTGTAAACTGATTGCGATCATGATCAACCCCACGATGTTGGTGGCGCCGTTTGCGTGCGAGAGAGAAAAAGGAAGCGGTCGCGAAAAATGCCGCGGGCCGATTAACGCAACGAATCGAATGAAAAGTCACGCAGCGACAATGGCTAAATTCGCAAGCAGCGCGTTACCATAGTAACGGATATGGATCGAAATCCAGAAGCCACTTGGAGTTATCAGGCCCGGCCGTTTCGCTGAGCTGCTTATCGTTTCGACACCAGCTTCAAATAATAACCATTTGCAATAAATTATTACGCACTTCGCTTCACAATTTGGGCACTTACAACCGCTCCCGCTCAGCACACGAGCCGTGTGGGGATGAGAATGCATTAAAAATAAACAAAATAAACATTCATCAACGAAACGAAACGGGTTGTCTCGACGGGAAAGGCACCCACCAGAATATCAACACCATCAGGCATCGTCTTCGTCGCGGATCGTCGGCCGCCGCGAAGACCGCCGAGCGCATACAGTGTAAATAAAACATAATTAACACACCATTTAAATGCACCCACCGCTGGCAGCTGCGACGGCCAACGCCGCAGAAGAAGGACGACTAGACGACGCACCGCACCGTCACACCTCGTGCTGTCACTGGCCACTACCACTACCACGAAGACGACGAAGGATGGGAAAGCTTAATATAAAAATCGGCCACAAATCGACGACGGGCAGAACAGAACGAAAGGGGTGTGAACTGGGTCATAAATTGCAGTTTGCTTTCGTGATGTAAAAAATGATTTACAGCTGCCTCTCATAATAGTGCCGGTGGTGGTTTCTTTTTCTTCGGGAAGCGGAAGAAACGGACGGAGAAAGATCGTATACTGCTGGGCTGGTGAAACACTGGCGAATTTTAATTAATCCGCTCCCACCGGGTCCCTGACGCTATTCCTGAGCTGCTTCAACACATTTCCCAACGTTTGCTTCTCGTAGTTATGAATATTTTTACCCCTAGCGCGCGTGTGTGAGTCGCCACCGGCAGATTTAATTAAGCATTCTTCCGCAAGAAAACATCGACGCGTACAAGTGACACAGGTCGACGAACAGGCTGTCAATAAATGGTCCACTTTCGCGCTGATCCCTAACGCAACGGCATAGTCTCCACATTGTTTGTCGCCTTTCGGCGGCATAATTTGGGGTTCGCCATTTTCATGGCACGGCTTGAGGGGGGAGAAATTCCCCCGCTCAAGTCTCTCCCTCCCTCCCCAACAAAAAAAAAACGAGTCAGCATGCGTCGACATTAAGGTTCTGGCGACCCCGGCCGAAAACCTTTGCGCGCCGCTGTTCGCGGGTGGCCCAGTATGCGCTAATTGACTTCACGCCAACAACGCACGTCAGCATGCTCGCAGCATCCCTCTAAGCTGTAGCCGAACGTCAGCGAGACGATACGCTCGGCTGTTACGCTTGGCGCGCTTGGCTCGCCATACACGAAACCAGTACTTTCATCCTCTGCACCATTGTTCTCAGACGGTTTGTTTACCGTATGCCACACGATCCGTCTTTTGGGTTCGCATGATAATTAGCGTTACATTAGATTAATATGTTCCATTGGTGACTTCAATTATTCGGTCCCAGTGTACACCGCACACCTGCAAGATCCGGCCAACCGGCCGTTGGTGTCGGTGGACATCATCGTCACGTGCGCCACCACCGAGTCCGAGTGAATCATGATGTGCGGCTCACGTGGTTCGCATACTTCACCGCTGATGTCCATATCGCTCCCACTGTGCTGCCGTCAGCGCCAAGGGTCTGTCAAAAGGGAGTGGAAACTATTTTTACGCCACACAGCGGTGTGGACTCTTCTTCTCTTCTGCTGCAGTCGAGGGGCCAGAAGCGACGGTTCTGGTGCCGATGGCCTGCGCGCTCACCCCGCGGGGACCAATTAAAATTTCTACTGATTGATCCCGGTGCACTTTCGCGTATTTGCTCACCGAAAGCCGCAAATACCGTGCCCGTACCGGGGTGCTGCTCGGTTCGTGTGCGGCAAACGAGCCGTCTTGCTTGGAGATCATTTAATGCCACCCGAAAGGAAGCTGGACGACGACGAACGCCGGTGTGCCGGACGTGCATCGCGTACTAACAAGCGCAAGTTGCTGAAATGCCCGCGCTGAACGCATCGTGTTCCGGCGTCTGGTTTCTGTTTCTGTGCGGAATGCGATCATACGCGCTCTAATTGGATTATTAGTTTTCCGGCAGTTTCCCGGAACGGCCCGGAAGGTCGGCCGGTTAGGTGTGGTTGGTACAAAGTAGCCCGCCACACCGTCGCTACTCACTTGATGTTGTCCTTCATGAAGCGATCGATAAACTCCTGCTGGTAGCGGCTGACCATGACGATAGTGGGCGGACGAACGGAGAACTTAATCTGGAGCGAGTCCTCTTCGGAGTTGAGGAAGCCTTCCACCTCGAGCTGCTCGTTTTCGATCAGATCGTGCACGGGGCCGGTCTGGTGCAGCTCGAAGTGATCGATCTGCGTCAGTCGGATCGCTTTGGCCGGGTCCTCGTGCATCAGCTCGATGCAGTACTCGTATCTGTGGAGAGAGCCGAGGGAACATCAGTGACGATCATAACAGCTCTCAGTCTCAGCCGTGACTTACCTTCCAATGACACCCTCCGTCATGATGAGCGTCACCGAGAGATGATCACTCTTCCAGATGTGCAGACGCCATCCGAAGCCGACCACATCCCGCAGCACGTCGGACGTCCGGCACTCCTCCATCGGTTCGATCGCGTGGTAGTTCTTGATCACAAACACCTCCGACCGAAACTCGGGCACGAACTCACTGTGAATCGAAAACCAACGGCGATCATTAGACTCTCGTTCCTCCTCGCTCGTCTTCACCGCGCCCGTCTTCCGCTTACCAATCCAGATCCACCGGAACGTGGTCATGCCGGAAGCCTTTGGAGGCCGGTGTTTGGATAAGTTGGCTGCAGCGTTGCACGAAATCGTCGTCCTTAAACAGCAGCTCCGGCTTCGGGCAAGTCTTCAGTTCGCTCTCCAGCCGCCGGTAGGCACCGGTGACGCGAGCGATCTCCGCCGTCACCGCATCCTTCTGGCGCTGGAGCAGTGTCAGCTTCGCCTGGATCTGGCGCTCGATGTTCTCGGCCTCGGTGTGCAGCAGCTGGCTCAGCTCCTGCAGCTTCCGGGCCTTCGAAGCCCGCACCCAGTCAATGTTCTGTTCAATGTCGCGCAGCACCGTGCCGACGTCGGCCAGGTACTCCTTAATGCCACCGAACTCGTGCCGGATCTTCTCCACCTTGCTGTCGTACACGATGGTGATCTTCTTGAAGGTGTGCTCGGCGTGCGTGTCATCGTGCAGTGCGCACGTCTCACAGATACACCCATGGCACGACAGGCAGAAGAACAGCATTGGTAGTGCGTGCGTCGGACAGAGGCTGTCTCCACTGCCCGTACCGACGTCCACCGGGGGACATGTTTCCGGGGTTGTGCCATTATGTGTGGGCAGGTCTGCTGTGGGCAGGGTTGCTGTCGTCTGTTCGCATACCTTCTTGGACTCTTGTTCTGCAACAGGCGATGGTTGCTCGATATCGGCACTGTTGAGTTTTGCACTGTCCGACGTATGTTTGTTGCGATAGCCGTTCCTGCGTGTTGACTTTGGCTCTTCGAATGTCACCGTAGCTTTGCCATTGCTATGACCACTCTTTGCCGCGGTTTCAGCATGCGATCCGTTACAGATGATCGGTTTCGGCGCGTTTAGACCGTTTTCTACAGGCGCTGAATCTGCCGAAGTCTTAACGGTGTCCGCTGTCGTTTTGGCACCATTCGAGAGTGGGCTCTTCGACGATAGGTGATCTTTTCGCTTACCATGCTGCCTGCCATTCGTTATCGGTGGATGCATCTTCTCCGTGCCGGAACCGTTCGTGAGCATGGTCGTCTGTGCGCCGTTCGATGCGCCCGCTCGGGACGTCGTCCTCGGTGGAGGTGATCGGTGCCCGTCGCTCGGTGACGCATTGGTGTCACTTTCCAGTACCTTCACCACAACCCGAATCGTACCTGTTTCGGCTACCGGCGTAGCCGCACCATTGCTCAGCTTAAGTGACCCATTGTGGACCTCCGCAGTGCCGTTGGTGAGCTGCACCGGCTCACAGGCGCTCGTCAGCTTCTCATCCACCTCGGACGCGCACTGCACCAGGTTCTCGAGCGGCAGCTTCGAGTGGCAGTTCGGACACTCGACACCACCGGGCGTTTGCACTCGCCTCGTACCGAACCACTTGGTGATGCACTGCAGACAGTACTGACGGGCGCAGCTCGGGCAGCGGCTCGGATCTTGCGGTTGGTTCCAGCACAGCAGACACTCGTTCAGTGTGGCCGGTGCGCTCGACTTTGGTCGATGGTTCAGAATCACTCCATTCGGCAGTACGATGTTGCTGTTGATGCTGTTGTTGTTTTTCCCCACATGTCCAACGCAATCGCCCATTATCGTGTTCGATGACTAGCGCACGGGTCGAGAACAAAGGTTAATGTCTATCGTTTCGCTTACATCCAGCGGTCGCACATCGTCGGCAGTCGCGCACATGCCGGGCCGCTGGGACTAAAACACACTCCCGACCGACCAGCTGCGATCCTGCACTGCACCGCCGGCAAAGGACTAAAAAACTTACATCCAGCGGTCGCACATCGTCGGCAGTCGCGCAAATGCCGGGCCGCTGGGACTAAAACACACTCCCGACCGACCAGCTGCGATCCTGCACTGCACCGCCGGCAAAGGACTAAAAAAGAGAGGGCAAACGATCACACTCACACAACGCTACGACTCATTTGCAAAAACCTCATTAACCAACTGCATCGTTCGCATCGCAACCCTCCTCGTCGGTGACTTGCACGGTGGGTTGCACAATTTACATCACATTAACGCTCACTTGAAACGCTCCAAACGGTTCCGTGACCACATCCGGCGCAAACCATTCGCATCGCTTTTCCATCCCCGCGTGCAGCGGCAGTTTGATCATCTTATAGCGCAACCTCAGTCCACGGCGAGTGCATCGTGAAGAAAGATGCAGTGGCCGTAAATTCAATCTCCCGTCCCGGTAAACACGGACGCTCTGCGGACGTGAATTGTGCCGGGCTTAACTTGATGAGACAGGGATCAAAATGGCACACAGTTGCGATCGAAAACGAACGTCCAAACATCCCGCTCGAGGTGAGTGAAGTTTACAGCCGGACCTCGTTGATCCTGAAACAAGACCCGGGCGATCCGCGAATGTATCGTTTTCATTGCTGCGGGCATAACAAAGAGATCGCTGAAGCGATTATTGCCCACATTACACAACACACGGCGTGCATCATTGCTTTCGCGTACAGGCGACCACCGCGGTTCCACAATCCGCTCGAAGCTCATTTCCTGCTGTTACACATTTCCCAAAATCCTGGCAGTGGTTCGCGAAACATGTCATTCTCACTCATGTGTACATTTGGACAAATTGGAAACGGGTTAGTTAAATAAATTGCGCCCCATACTCGTTCGTCCTCCACGCGGATAGCATCCAATGCCGTGCCGTCCGGGCCTGACCAGGAACGACGGAGGTCACTATTTGTATTTTTATTTCTATCGTTTTTTTTGTCATATGTTTTCGCTATTTCGGCTCGATTTGTCTCCCATCGCCCGTCGCATCGTGCAGGCGATGCCAAGCGCGTTCTGGCCGGCCTGATTTCAACACTAAAGGATCACCGTGGGGTCTGTTGGCACTACCAAGACAAGACGACAGCATTAAATCCAATCTCGCGCCCCGCAGCATACGCTACGAGTCCGCAGGATGCGTGTTACCGCACCCGCACACCCGTTTCGGCGACACCTTGAAGGTGGCAGAAATTTGAGACGAAACTAATGACTTCTCGACACAAATAGTTGTACCATGTTTCAGTGCAATCGCCGTGCAGCAGATGCGGCGGCGGTTCTATGGAAGCTTGGGGCTGCTCGTGTGGGGCTGCTTCGAGCAGGCAGAGAACTTCAGGCGCAAGGGTCATGCGCAATCGGACAGGATTCCGACGTGAGTCTGCATTTTTATGCCTGATTAATTAAGATGTTTCGGTTCCTCAGACCTACTGGCTAGCACGGTTAGAATCTTTGTCGCCGTTTAACAGCTCACACAAACACACATGCGCGCACAAGTGTATTTTCTCTATTATCTAGCAGCATTTGTCTGGTCGAAACTAAGTTACTTTAAACGAATGGGACTACAATGTCTTCTGAAGGATGACAAGGATATTAGCAGTAAGTGGTAAGATGTAATGGATAATAGTTAGTTGAGTCGGCTCAGAAGCAAACCCAATAGTATGACTGGGTTGACTAAACTGAACAGAATCTGTCTACACTGCGTACCATAAATATGATGTTTCTATACTATACTACAAAACTAATGTAAATAGCATACAACAAGTGATATAAGGTACACGTGTATCTTTTTAAATTACTTGTTGTATGCTATTTAAGTCTTACAAAAAAGGCATTCAAGGTATAAACAAAAACTAACTTTTCGCGGATTTCTGTTCTACATCTGCAAAAAAGTCATATCGCAACAAGTAAACAGTAGAAAAAGTCAGGATAATCAAAGTAGACCGATATGTTGTAAATCCTGGCAGTGGTTCGCGAAACATGTCATTCTCACTCATGTGTACATTTGGACAAATTGGAAACGGGTTAGTTAAATAAATTGCGCCCCATACTCGTTCGTCCTCCACGCGGATAGCATCCAATGCCGTGCCGTCCGGGCCTGACCAGGAACGACGGAGGTCACTATTTGTATTTTTATTTCTATCGTTTTTTTTGTCATATGTTTTCGCTATTTCGGCTCGATTTGTCTCCCATCGCCCGTCGCATCGTGCAGGCGATGCCAAGCGCGTTCTGGCCGGCCTGATTTCAACACTAAAGGATCACCGTGGGGTCTGTTGGCACTACCAAGACAAGACGACAGCATTAAATCCAATCTCGCGCCCCGCAGCATACGCTACGAGTCCGCAGGATGCGTGTTACCGCACCCGCACACCCGTTTCGGCGACACCTTGAAGGTGGCAGAAATTTGAGACGAAACTAATGACTTCTCGACACAAATAGTTGTACCATGTTTCAGTGCAATCGCCGTGCAGCAGATGCGGCGGCGGTTCTATGGAAGCTTGGGGCTGCTCGTGTGGGGCTGCTTCGAGCAGGCAGAGAACTTCAGGCGCAAGGGTCATGCGCAATCGGACAGGATTCCGACGTGAGTCTGCATTTTTATGCCTGATTAATTAAGATGTTTCGGTTCCTCAGACCTACTGGCTAGCACGGTTAGAATCTTTGTCGCCGTTTAACAGCTCACACAAACACACATGCGCGCACAAGTGTATTTTCTCTATTATCTAGCAGCATTTGTCTGGTCGAAACTAAGTTACTTTAAACGAATGGGACTACAATGTCTTCTGAAGGATGACAAGGATATTAGCAGTAAGTGGTAAGATGTAATGGATAATAGTTGAGTCGGCTCAGAAGCAAACCCAATAGTATGACTGGGTTGACTAAACTGAACAGAATCTGTCTACACTGCGTACCATAAATATGATGTTTCCATACTATACTACAAAACTAATATAAATAGCATACAACAAGTGATATAAGGTACACGTGTATCTTTTAAAATTACTTGTTGTATGCTATTTAAGTCTTACAAAAATGGCATTCAAGGTATAAACAAAAACTAAATTTTCGCGGATTACTGTTCTACATCTGCAAAAAAGTCATATCGCAACAAGTAAACAGTAGAAAAAGCCAGGATAATCAAAGTAGACCGATATGTTGTTCTAGCTGTTTACTTCACTGCTTATGTGTTATTTGTATCATCCTCTTACTAATAAACTTGTTCAGACCGCTTCTTCAATAATACTTTCTAACTATCAACAAACTTTTTGACTACCCTAGCCTTCGGCTCGTCTCCCAATTCGATCACGTTTTACATAGAAAGCAATGTCAGCTAGAATTCTCATGAACACTCAGTTCGTCAAGCAATAGTCGCTCATGGAAACTGTCTCTCATTTCCACCTAGTCTTTTCTCATTCTCACGCTTTTCCGCACTACCACATCCCACCATCAAAACTCTAGAGAGAACTATTCCTCTCTCTCACAAACACACACACACACACACACACACACACTACCGTTCTACGTAGGATTGATCACTACTCCACAAAGATGGCGCTACTGTAGCCGCAGCGACACCTCGCGCGCCTCGTGCGTGAAAATCTCGCGAGCAAAGTGAACCCCAGGTTTCGCCGTGTGTGCGTGATCGTGATCGTTCGGGATCGCACTACCGCGACCACCACCGATGGAGGTGAAAGAAAAAAAATATTTTTAACCAACTGTCGTCGATGTTCGTCGGGTGCGTTTCATCCACCGTGGGAGCTCGTTTCTCCCGTCTCGGCCATCGTGTTTTCTTTACACAAGCGAAGGAAAACTGTGTCACGGCGAGGCGATTATCTCAGCATAAAGCGAACCAATCGAAACCACCGCACCGGAAGGGCTATTCCAGTGGTTGTTTTCACCCCTTTTTCTCCGCTGTTTCGCCAATTTTCACATTCGGTGACATATTTCCGCTATTGCCTGTTTCGCACACTTCTTGCCACTTCCGATCTCACACTCACTTCTATTCTATTCTTTTCAGTTTCACGGACACACACGTACACACGCACGCACGCAGGGTGGATGAGATTTTCCGAGTGCTTCACGCACGTCTCTTCCTCTTGAATGGGTTGAGGAAAACCCGTGCTATTCACTACAGATCACCACCGCTTATAAAGTGGGCCACGAATACATGCATAAAGTATACGCACACATACACTTGCCTACTGCGGCTCATTCACATCCAAGCAGCCAGAGCCATTTTGCCACTCTGCTGACTAAAAACGATTTATTTTTCTCTATTTCGAATAATACTCGCGTTAAAAACTCGCGCAGACACTGCATGCCTGATGTAAACCGAACACCCCGTTCAAATTAACGCCAAATTTTCGCCTTTTTCCACCACCAGAGGACACTAGAGCAAGTGTCAAATAGCGTGAAGATTAACTAACACTTTGCATGATCGCTGTGGTACGTGGTTTTCTGCAATTCTTCCTAGCGCCCCAGCTGCTCGACATTCGCAGCGCGCCGAACACTCGCACTTCACGCTTCGATAGATAGGGAAAACGATAAATAAGGAAAATTTGAAAAAAAAACTCTAAACGCCACGCTGGTGGACGGTGCCGTGGAAATGTCGATCGAACCGCACCGCCCGATCCGAAGCCGCACAACGACCACCGAGAACTGAGAAGATTCGGTGTGGAAAATCGTGAGAAAATTATTCGCACTAATCTTCACTCGCATCCCGCGCCGTGCTCGCACACAGGATTCTAACGTTTCTTTGAGCAGCACAGACGGAGAAAATCGAGTCTCACATACAGAGCGAGCGAGAGAGTGAGAGTGCGATTGCGTGCGTGTGTGTGTTTGTGTGTGGAAAACTCGGTGACACCAATACATCCGCGGGGGATAAGCTCTCATCTGTGCCTGCTGTATCTCGTGCGTACCAGTAGGATGTGCATGGACTGCACGTAACAATCGATCACGAGCACGATCACGGACGGTGGCGGGTGGCGAAGATGGGCGGGTGGCATCGAAAGCCGGCGGGTTGATAGTAATCAATGCGCTCGTACACACGATCCTCGTGAGAGAACGGTTCAGGATCATGCTTTCGCACGGGTTCCCTCAGCCGATCGAACTCGGTTCGTTACCGTCTTCAGATCTACAGGTCTCTAACGTACCTACCACCACCACCATCGTCTAACCGATAATATACACTTAATAAAGTTTTATTTTTAGCACCCTCTAAACGTCAGATGCGTCGCTCGCTTCCAAGCGCTGCGTGACAGTTCGGTGCGTTTCCGAATGTCGCGATCTTGATGTTGTTTTCCCAACGCGGTATGGCTCATCCAGCGCAAGCCATGCGAAACGCGTGAGCGCCATCGGACGATCGGGAGATGTTTCGGGGATGACCGTAACGAGCCCGGAATGCTGTTGTTCTGATCTCCGGGTGGTGAGATAGATCTCTGGAGCGTATAGTGGTGTCTTACTACTTAAGACCTCCTGAACAAAATCATTTGGAGCTGTTTTACGTAAGCCCAGATCCCTTTCTTCGAGCCAGTCAGCTGACCGAACGCTTTCACCACAGCACATATCTATTGGTGCTAATTTAGACCACTATTTGTTGTTCCAGAGCAGGTCATTAATAATGTTCACAACACACCAAACGGCGTACCGCGCTAACCGCCAACGGTGGCACTCGTTGGAAGGCCGCCCAGAAACGGCCGCCAACCACTTTCCGTGTTACCCGTTTGACCGATTAAACACCCGCTGATTGATCCGACAGGCAGGCATACATGATTGACTCGCATGATTCGGCATTCGATTACACAAGGGGTACACATTTTTGATGATTTCATTGACCCATGCCACGTTAGCGACTGGTGGCGAGCGGCGAGCTAACGAGTAGCCGCCGCAAAGCATTCGCCAAACTGTGAGTTAGACGTATTAGACCAAATGACACGCTACCAAGCTCCGTTGGCGGCAGCTGATTATCGGTGGTCTGTAGTCGATCCGGACATCATCGATACCATTGTTTTAGTGGCGAGCGCGGCTGGGCAACCTTTAACCTCGTGTCGTTAATACGTCACGATTAAAATCAGTCCGCGCTTTCCTTCGTTTCGCTGCCCTGGGCCGCTGGGTCGGATGCGATCCGACACACCCCGCCCAGCCTTTCGGACGCTAAAAATATCCCGCCACGGGTATACATTTCCGATTGCATAAGTTTTGGAGATTCTATAAATATGTCGATTACTGCGGCCCGCCAGCTCAGCGCGCTCATTTGTTCGCGTCGGGCCGTCTCGCTCGCACTCGTGGGTCAACCGACTCGTGCCCGTGCCGCAATGGACAAACTCCGAAGACAGACACTCGCGAGTTAAGCGTCTGTCGCCATACAGCGCCCCGGCCATTATAGCACAACAGCAGCGACGGTAAGACGCACGTGCATCTGCCACCGAGGGGCCCGCTACCGATCATTAGTCATTCGTCACCGTCAGCTACTTAAGAGCGCGCCTTGGACTCCCGCGCCTTAGCCCACTCCCTCCGACCGAGGGAAACTCCGATCGGTCACGGTTACTCGCCAGCGCGATTAGCATATCCGTGCAAGAGCTGGTCGTGAACGGTCATCGCGGAAGGGAAAACATTTCAATTACATACTTCCAGCCCATCAAGTGCGGCAGTGAATACTTCAATTTTTAAACTATATGCACGATCTTAATAACATATAAACTTGGGTAATTGGACAGGTGGTGGATCTTGTTTCTAAAATAGTTTAATTTCAATGGGAAATGGATTTTGGGCAATAATGTTCTCCACCCGACAGCCCACTGATAATGCAGCACTCTAATTGCTACATTGGTAGTGCGGACGGCCGCATTTCCTCTTTCCCAACACCATCAAAACCATAGACGCTTTGTCGGCCACTCGGTGACACCGTCACCGGTTGGAAACGGATTGATTTGATCTCCGATTACGGTGTGCGCGATTCGGTCGTTTGTTTTATTGCCGGTACCTTTCACGATATGATCGAATCGGTTGTTTAGCAAACAATGTATTTGTTGCGCCCGGCGTGAACAGCGTTCCGGTGCTCGTGACACACAAAGCTTTCGCGCCGGTTGCGATACCGGGCCACCCCAAGGAAGGGTGCAGATCGCACGATATGGCCGACGGCGGCAGCATTCAGGTGAAATGGTTTCGGTTTGCTTCATGAGATCGGGCTACCACGACCGACGGCTACCACGTTTCGTCACACGATCGTCACTCGATGCTCGCACCGCGGCCTAATTTGAGGGGTAAACAAATGGCAAGGAAAAGTAACGCTGCGTCGCCCTTTAGTCGGTGATACGATTCATGCAACCCAACGCAGAGACGGATACGGATAGTTCAAAATGTGTGGGTAAAAGTTGTTTCAAGTTGATGAACCATCTCTTCGGGTGCGGAGCACCTCTTTTTTCTGGAATATGCACTTTAAACTGATTTTTTTTATACACTTTGATGCCCCGATGGCAACAATGTCACCATTCGTTTTAATTACTCCTCCGGGCTATTAATCTTGCACGCTGGATGCACCTTGCACTCGATTGGCCGCTCGCTCGTAGGAGGAGAACACGTCGGCCGACGATGTCGAAGCAGCAGCAGCAGAAACATCAGGTGGCATTGAGGCAGAAGCGGCACGACTTATGACAGAATGCACTTAAAGTGCAACGGCAAGCGTGCCGCATATTTCCATTGAATCAAACCTGCTGGAGAGCAGGCAGGTGACCATACAGACCGTTTAGATGCGTGACCCAGTAGCGCCTGGGCCCGACAGACCATGAGAAATGTGAGCACTTTCAAGGTTCTTCGGCAGAACGAACCAAACGACTCTTAAGGGCAATATTCTAACGAGCTCAAAATGTCGTTTAAAACAATCGTGGATGCTACCGTCATTAGTTGCACGGTGTACTACTTGTTAAATAAAGCAATCGAGATAGTAAAACAAAAACGCCGATGCATCCCATTACGCGCTTTACTTCGTGTCTCTGCAACTGACAGCAGCTGACCCACGCGACCCGAACGAGTTGAAGTTGGCTTTCAAATTAAACTATCTCATAAATAACAATAACGTTACATTTGCTGGCAACCTGTTGAATCGATTCCAACAAGATGTAGCCGAATGCTGCCGGCGCTGTAAAAATCTCATCTGATACAAATCTGACAGCAACGGAGTGTGATAAGCCGCAAGGAACCCGAGTGCGTGCCATTGTCGTGACTTTCGATTTCGGGCCCCGTCGGCCCCAAATTGCGCAATTCGTGCTGTGCTGCACCAGCAGAAAGGGCTGCTGCCGCCGAGTCTCCTCGTCGGTGACAGGTTTTGGCTACATCAACCAACCTGTCAGTCCATCCGTGCAACAACTGTTCTGTATCGTCGTACCTTTCACCGATGCATTCAGCTGTCGTACGCCGTCCGCGATGACGTGAACGCGCGCAGTACGCGCCCTTGCGCCCAGCGAGTTTTGGCACTTTCGGAATGGCTCCTGCATCGGTCCGCAGCCCCCACACCCCAGATGGACACTTCCTAGCGTGTCTATTTTGGTGCCCAATTTTCACCGGAATAATCTCGCCCGGCTGGGCTGGGAACTTCGCTCCCCGCAGGACACACGGAGTGCACGGAAGGCAGTCTGCGGTTGTCCGCGGTTGATGACAATCTTTTATTTCCGCTCAATTTGATGTGACCGATCGCCCGGTGCTCCGCTCCGCTGGGCCCGCAGCGTTCGTCTCGGCATGCATGACACGAACCGGCCGGTCGCCCGAAATGTCAAGTCTGCCACCACCGTGCGAGCGATGCAAATTGGGTGCGGAAAATGCATGGCCCGCCCGAACCCGCACGCCGGGAGTGGGTTCAAAATTTTATGACGCTCCGACTACCGACCTGCCCCACGGCCCAGACGGACGGCTTTCCGCGCTCGACTGCGCATCCAACGGGAAGCCATAACCTAGATATTGGATGATATTTTCATTTCACGCCGGGGTGCATTTGTTCGCCTCGGGGCCGCGGATGTTCGGTCCGTTGTCTCGTTCCTGATGCGAAACATCGATCAAGCTGTGATCAGCTTAGTGATGGACGTGTACGCGTCATGGTAGATTTGCGAACAAATGACGCTATTGGAGCCATTTCTTGCGATTTGCGCCGGATCACTGGGGCCGATCTTGCCCGTTTGTTAGTTCCGAAACATAGCGCACCGTTTTTCATTCTCGATTTGCAACAACATGCTCGCTGATTCGCCAAAAATTGGCTGTGAAACATTTACTTTATTGCCCCCGGCAGGAACAAGACAAATTTTTACGAGCTCCGTCTATTCCTATCAACACCGCCTTCTTTTGGCCGATAGACACATTTCGCAAGATCGACTACAACACGCACCCGTTTCGTACTTTCGTACGCCGCGGATGCGGAACATGGCGCCAGCTCGGCAAAGGGACGGGGAACCGGGTTCAAACCGGAGAAGAAACTGGGACAACCGGCCCGCGGTGTACCTGTTGCGTTGCCGGACGGGGGAGCCGGAACAAGACAAAATCGTCTTCGAACGTCAGGAGCCGATCGGCCAGTCGGGCGCCCACCAGATGACACCGGAACGCAGCGCTACGCAACGGAACAACCGCAAATGAGGTTAGCTATTCTTGGAAAACAGAACTTCACCGTAGTGGAAAAAAGCAACCCGAACCGGTACGCGGTCGGCACCGTTCGATACCCTTTACAAGCTTGACGGCCCGTGTACGATGCCGGTTCGGGGTGGAAAGAGAAAACGACCGGAACGACCTTGTGGCATCGAATTGAATTACCTGTCACCGGAGATAGTGCGGGTGGTCAAGAATGAGGCATGATCGAAGGCCACAATTTACCACTTTTCACCTCATCATCATCGACCCCGTGCCGGTCCCGACGGGATGCAGCAGACCGGCGACACTGTAATTAATCGATCCGTGCGTGATCATTTTCATCCACTGCCATGCCAATGTCAACTATTGATCGCTCCACCCCGTAGGAAGTGAAGCCGACTGGACCATGCTCATGGTGCAGTTGTCCTAGAGATTTCTTCCTTTTCAGTACGCGCCAAGCCAGTCGACCTAAAATGCCCTGCGGGAAGGTCGCAAAGCAATCACGAGCAGCCCTATCTGCAACCTCACTCACCCGTTACGACATAGACTGCGTATGCGAGTGAAATTCTCGTTACATCCCACTCACGGGCTTGGAACATTGCTTGGAACGTTTCGAGGACACGTACGGTAGCAGAGGCAGGAGGCACAACTCATGATTCACCATCAAGGCCAAGCGCTGTGTCCCGCGAGAAAACAAGAGCACAAGAAAACCTGGTGAGAGGACTCCAGACTTTCAATCCGTTGGGATGGCTGGAGCACAATGAAAGAAACCATTATGCAAGATCGTTCTTAAGA
>KZ071758.1:195648-224031 GCA_002091845.1 Anopheles cracens | reverse complement strand
GGACTTGTGATGCTTCTAGTTCAAAGCATAATAAAAACATTGACTCCAACTTGACTGTGTTGATCGATGAAGGCTATAATTGAACCAAATAGCCCAATTGAAAATTTTACCATTTTTATACGTATCAGCCTAGCATGCAAACCATAAATTTGAATTATTTCATGTCATCAAGTATATTTAGCCACATTGTTAAAATTAAATCTATTTTTCCCTCGAAACAAATTAGATTCCTTTGCACGTACTGCATGGTGGATGTGCCTATCAAATAAGTAGATAATTTAATAACGCACCCTGTTAACATGTTGAATACGTGTTCAAGGAGAGTGAATGGTAGCGGTTCTCAATGTACTATCATTAATAAGAGCTAACAACGCTTGATCTTGTTGTTGCTGCGTGCCCTATAACGCTATACGATTCAACTGAAGTCTGTTTTCGATGTCAACGACATTGCGAGGAGATAACGTTTGGAGCGCGGTGCAAAACTACTGCGCCATCGTCAATCGTCATGAAAAAAAAACTCCAAATTCGATGGGAATTGAGCAACGTAATATGCAGCATGCCTCGCGCAAATTCTATCACACGGAAGGTGAAAACGAATCTTATCTCAATTCAATGTAGAACCCACCGGTGGCAATGCAACGAACCACGTTGATGTTTTCGGACGTTTGTTATTGGATCGGTGTACGTAAACAGCAAGAGATAGAGACGGGTTTACGTTTTACGGCTTCACATTGATAATATATAATTTTCACCAAATAAGTTTTGTCAGTTTGAGTGTTTCACATCTTAATGTATATACTTCAATTTCCTTGCGATTTTCCCCTGCATCGCATCGAAAGTATACGAAAAAGGAGCGATCTGAGAGTGTTATGTTGTGAGGGTATCTATTTTACGTGATTCGTTTGTATGTTTAGCTTATGCTTATGCCACCTCTCGCGCACGGTGCGTTCACAATACGTTGGTCAAGAAGCAACATGTTGGTCATTTTTAGTTCGGAAATGTAGAATCCGGTTCCTTTTCCTTTGCTCCACTTCTCGCACATCAGTGTGTCCGCGTACACCGTCCGACAGCAGCTTCGATGCAAAGTCATTCATTCGATTCGCGCGATAAAACGCGCGTACGGGAGACGAGGCTATTGCGTTGTTTCTATATGATTTTCACACGTGTTATTCGCGCCTAGGCCCGTGTCACCTGTTTGTTGCGTTTGCACACTTGTGCATGCAGTGGCATCTGGAACTCCGTCTGTTGGGCTGCTAGGGGTTGTGTCCAGATAAACAATTTCGTTTTTGCGTCTCAGGCACATCCTCTAAGACGTCGAATTGTGCGATATAGTATGACAAATCTAGTTACTTGCCAGGCCTGAACTGGTTTACTTTTCATAAGTGGAATCGACAAAGCAAGAGTAGTTTTTGAAACAGGGAAAACAAACCTTATAATTACTCCGTCCCTAGTCCTCTGTTCTTGCTAGTTTTGATGCTACCAAATAAGTTTTGTCAGTTTGAGTGTTTCACATCTTAATGTATATACTTCAATTTCCTTGCGATTTTCCCCTGCATCGCATCGAAAGTATACGAAAAAGGAGCGATCTGAGAGTGTTATGTTGTGAGGGTATCTATTTTACGTGATTCGTTTGTATGTTTAGCTTATGCTTATGCCACCTCTCGCGCACGGTGCGTTCACAATACGTTGGTCAAGAAGCAACATGTTGGTCATTTTTAGTTCGGAAATGTAGAATCCGGTTCCTTTTCCTTTGCTCCACTTCTCGCACATCAGTGTGTCCGCGTACACCGTCCGACAGCAGCTTCGATGCAAAGTCATTCATTCGATTCGCGCGATAAAACGCGCGTACGGGAGACGAGGCTATTGCGTTGTTTCTATATGATTTTCACACGTGTTATTCGCGCCTAGGCCCATGTCACCTGTTTGTTGCTTTTGCACACTTGTGCATGCAGTGGCATCTGGAACTCCGTCTGTTGGGCTGCTAGGGGTTGTGTCCAGATAAACAATTTCGTTTTTGCGTCTCAGGCACATCCTCTAAGACGCCGAATTGTGCGATATAGTATGACAAATCTAATTACTTGCCAGGCCTGAACTGGTTTACTTTTCATAAGTGGAATCGACAAAGCAAGAGTAGTTTTTGAAACAGGGAAAACAAACCTTATAATTACTCCGTCCCTAGTCCTCTGTTCTTGCTAGTTTTTATGCTACTAGAACGTTATCGCATCTGCAGAAGGAACGCACGTCCTACGCATCACCCTCTGCGGCCCCCGCTTACAAATGTTTCTGAGCAGAGCAAAATGCATACACGAAAAGGAAACAAAAAACGTATCAGTCAGTGCAGTGGAAGGACCTTCCAACATAAAGTCTCATCACATTAATATTTTACAAACGGAAACTGTAAATATACAAAAAAAAAACACGATCGCTCTATAGAAAACGGGACGCTTTGCACATTATACCGACGAGAGCACACGGTTTAGCAGTTGCACGTAAAACATTTTAACACGAGGCAGCGTCTTGAGCTACCGCCAGCTGTTCGTCCTGTCCGGTTCCGTCGCGGAGGACGCATAAAAGTGGGAATGGAAAATAAAGAATCATAGCGGAAAAAGCAAAACTCGCTTTCCCCGGCAGAACATAACGAAACAAAACGGAAAGAGAACGGGGTGTCAGCAAATCAGGTTGACTACTGTCTGGCAGGCGGTTGGCATTTTATGCTATGCGAATCGACTGGATGATCTGGAATATCGCCGAGCCGCACACGACGAAGATGAACAGAGCCAACAGCCACGGTCCCACGGGGTACTTTTCGTCGTTGTTTTTCGACGACTTCGGCACGTTGCCACGCATCGTGATGTTCTTGCTGGCCTTCTCGTTGGCAATACGGATTCGCTGCTGCGGAGCCATGTTGTGGTTTTGGAGGTGAGGCGTGTTTGGCTGCGAGGACACATTAAAAAGCATTAACATCCACGCGGCTTGGTGCAGCTTTGCCAAACACTCTTACCTAAAATTCAGCGAATATGTTGTGCGTTTTTAGACGCTTTGTTAGCAGCTGGGCTATGGATTGGTTCTGTGGATACAAAAGGAGAAAGCCGAACGTGCACTGATGAGTTTCAGATGTATAGTATACGTAGACATTCAGTTGATAATTGCAATGCAGCCAGACGATTCTTCTCACTGCACTACTTCGACCGCACTTTCACTACGTCGTCATTCACACCAAGCCACAGTTCAATCGCCGTCTATTGCTAATCTTGGATTTCTATTGTGAAACGTGGCATGCTAATCTCGTTTCGTTCAACATCACCCACAATTTTCCAGTTGTACGTATGGGAATAAATGGATCGTCTCGAAAGAATGGCAATCCGCACTGAAAGTGGGCCGTATCCTCCTGGGTGGGATACGCGAATTGGATCGATTGGGTACACACAAAACCTGACGCACTTTGCAAGGGTAACAGCGCGCTGGATGGTCTGCTTGCTGCTGCGGGTGAACGAAAGAAACTTACTGCAAATTACCTTAAGCGGGCACTCGCCACTAAATCTCGGACCGTCGCTGTTTTATCGTTGTGAAAAGAAACAAGCGAGAAACAACAAATGTGCGACGTGGCTGGCGACGTAGAAACACCCAGGTAGCCTGACGTCCATAGACGTCAAAATTAGAAGAAAAAAAAGCAAAACTACAACGATTAAGACAACGAGTATCACTTTCAGTTGTTCGTGGTATACAGTAACCGTAGCAAGGAGGCGCGTTACGGCGTTACAGGGGCACACACTTGCACGACAATTTGACACGTAGATTGAATTATCGAATGTTCGAATTATGCGAGAAAACTTTACACATGCTACCCTATTTCAAGGCAAACACGCACAGTGAGTGCGATTAAATCCTGGGTAAAAAATGGTCAATTGTGTTTATGTTGTGAAGAATGAAAATGATGAATCGGAAACATGATTACCCAGTTTGATATGGATTTTCATAACCCAAAACAACTAGGATGTTATCAGACTTTATCTTAGAAGGATGCAGGATAGCCTTCCGCCTTGTGGTACCAATATCTATAGGGATTGGAAGTGTAATAAGCACTGCAACACCGCACAACTGTGGAGCGTTTGCAAACCCGTGCTCAACACATTTGTGAAAATAAGTTAATTGAATGAAACAACTCTATTGCGAAACTATCAATTTATCGTAGAAAAGAACTTGGTAAAAAACAAATTGTTCATAAATCATATTCACCAACCGCAAACAAAAAAATATTTCCATTGTTTGCTTGTTCCATTGCTTCTCTCATCGATGCCGTGTTGATGTTGCTCGATGGCTTGTGTACAAACCTAAAATAAGAAAACTAATTTCTATTCACGAGTGGCTACAAACAATCAACTAAAAAATAGCAATATTTTCTCAATAAAACAATAACAAATTAATCACACATACACAGTGTAGCACTTCGTTTACGAGGTACAAGATCCTTCCAGGCAACTTGTATTTCTTACATTCCATTCCAGCATACTGTCTGTCCTTTCCGCACTTGGTTTACAATAAAAGAATCCTCGTCCTTTTTCGCGTCTTGGCAGCCGGTCCGGCACTTGCAAATCGCTGCCGATCATCATCACCGCAGGACCAGCACCGTCGGCACGCAAACGAGCCGAGCGAGCTTCTTACGAACGCGGACGCTCCTTCTTTTCCTTGTACAGGGCCAGCAGGGAAACGTTTGCCACCTTCACCACCTTGAAGCGGACTCCGGGAATATCACCGACGGCGTGACCCTTACGACCGAAACCGGCAACCAGCACCTCGTCGTTCTCCTCGATGTAGTTCAGGCAACCGTCCCGGGGCACGAACGCGGTGATTTTCTTGCCGTTCTTGATGAGCTGCACACGGACGCACTTGCGGATGGCGGAGTTCGGCTGCTTGGCTTCGACGCCCACCTTCTCCAGCACGATGCCCTTAGCGTGGGACGCTCCGGCGAACGGGTTGGACTTCCAGCGGGTACCCAGATGGGCCTTCTTGTAGTCCTTATCCGCCCAGCGCTGGTCGCGCCGGTGTCGGATGTGCTTGCGGGCAGTACGGATTCCACGTGGTTTACCCATTCTGTAATGGCGTCTGAACCGAACGAAAACTTGCGACGAAAAGAGCTCGCGTTGCGGCGTTGACAGCGACGAACGGAATTTGACGTCCTGGCCGAACTCACTTTGACGTCTGGACGGAAATGTCATTTTAGGCGATTTTTCGAAGTCGAATTTTATGAAAAATACGCTTGCTAAATTATTTCGTTACCTGCTTTCGCTGGAGAACGTATTTTTGATGCTCTGTGCATCGAATTCCTATTTTTATCACTCTTCATACCGTAAAACAATCTGTTTTTCGTTTCACCTTCATGGTTCCACCATTGCAGAGCAGCCATCATGTTGACGTTATCGCTTTTCATAACACAACGCACACACAAACACGTACGTGGGTACGAGCTGCGCACAAGTTTTGCATTCTTTACGCACGACGAACTCGGAAAAAATCCTGCCAGACAATCGAACGGCGGGGCAGGTGTTGTTCGTCTTCATTTCGTGATTAATTCATTTCGCAGCCAATCAGCCAGTGCATATTTATTTCCGCTTATCAGTAAAAATATCACTTCGTCCAGTTTAACACGACTGGCCTCTGTTCCGCATTTTCGACAAGAAGCTAGACACGGGAGAGAAACGGTGGCGCATTTATGTTGGGAACGTTGGCGGTCCGCTGACCTACTGGGGATGTTATAAATGTTGACCCAGCGTGAGAAAACTGTGGTGTCTACTGCCGTCATAGCAGCCGTTGGTGTCGGTTTCCTGTACGTACTCACACGCTACCGGAGAGGCATCATGAGCCGGCTAAAGGCACTGAACCAACGGGATCCGCTTCGTGGCCAGCAGGTACACATCATCAACACGACCGACGACTGTCGCATCGTCGTTGAAAAATTGCAAAGGTAAGAATCGATTGGACGCGCCTGGTAAGCGCCTACTTGTGCTAATGATTAGGTTCCGTGTTCCGCAGACACTGTCAGGAGTATAATGTTCTCGGATTCGATTGCGAGTGGGTAAGCCATCAGGGAAAGCGACGGCCGGTGGCGCTGCTGCAGCTTGCATCGCACCGTGGCCTATGCGCCCTGATACGGCTGTGCACGATCAACCGAATACCGCAGGAGTTGTACGATTTGCTAAACGACGACAACATTATCAAAGTTGGCGTTTCGCCGTATGAAGATGCGCGCGTATTGCGCGACGACTACCGGCTGAAGGTGGAGAGTACGCTCGATTTACGCTACATGGCAGAGCGGGCCGGTCTGGAGCCGCTCGGCATCGCACGATTGGCCAATGAAGTGTTGGGTCTTACACTGGACAAACATTGGAAGGTGCGTTGCTCCGACTGGGAGTCTCCGGAGTTGTCCGAACGGCAGATCAAATACGCTGCCAGCGATGCACACGTCGCCGTGGAGCTGTTCAAGAAGCTTTCATACAAATTAGTCCCGCAGTAAGTAGAGTACGGTTTAACTTTATGTTGATGGGCTGGCTAATCGTTGCATTCCTCCCTAATGTAAAGCTACCCATGGACCAGCCGCAAGGTGGTGCTGGAGCAAGTTCTAGAGGAAATGGATTGCTTCATGGATCAACCACACAACAGTCGCAAATCGAAACCCGGCGGAAATTTCAAGCAAAAGAAACTACTCGCTGCCCCGCAAAAGTAGGTAAACCCCCAAGCACCCGTCTGATGCCAGTGTTCTAATATCGTTCCTCCGTTCTTAGCAATCAGAAATCGAACAAACGGTATCATTCTACGCGCACGAAGCCACTGTATCACAACTGTCTGATGCAGGCCCCGGACGGGGAGCTGTTGTGTACGTGCGATCGTCGCAAGGCGGAATGGTACGTCCAACGCGAACTGGGCGATTTGGTGTGCGAGGAACCGTACACCGTGCGATTACGCTTCGAACCGGCCGGCCGTGCCGTTGATGAGGCCGGCAAGTACTATCTGCACGTGAAGGAGAACATATGCGTAGTGTGCGGAGCGAACGAAAGCTTCAACCGCAAAAACATTGTCCCACGAGACTATCGTAAACATTTTCCTGGTATGTATTGCATTCTTTTGGCATAGAAATAGAAGAAAAACGTTTTTTTTACTATGTCCTTTTAGTAGTAATGAAGGAGCACGTTTCGCACGATGTTTTACTGCTGTGTGCTGATTGCCACCAGCGGAGCAGCATCTTTGACGAACGGCTACGGCAGGAACTGGCCGAACTTTGCAGTGCACCACTCGCCGGCCAAAAGAACGGCACGAAAGAGATTCGGATGGAGTCGATGGCCGAGATCCGGAAGGCAGCCCGGGCACTGCTACACAGTGCGGCAAAGATTCCTCCGGAACGTCGCCAATTCCTGGAACAGAGACTATTATCGTTGTTGAACAGTTTGGGCACTGGTACGGACGGTGAATCATTCAGTTCACCCGAGCAGCTACAAAATGGAGAGCCACAATTCACCGAGCTTACACCGGAGCTGCTGGAGGAGTACAGCAACATCGACATTTCGGTGCGCAATGAGCTGTACTGTGCGCACGGGGAGCGTGTGGTTGATCACTTCAAGCAGACACCGGGCGGGTTGATGCAACTAGAGCGCAGATGGCGCGTAAACTTTCTCCAAACGATGCGTCCGAAGCATTTGCCAGCGCTGTGGTCGGTGGATCACAATTATAAACGGTAGAGTTTATTTCTGCATGAGTGGTCTTGATTAATTCACTAATAAATGTCGTCTTTGTAGACTGGAAATACGAGCCGTCGAAGGGCGTGTGAACGCTGAAGATCTTGCAATCGCAGGCATCAGTCTCAACTCGTCTCCTTCGACTTCTGCTACCTATTCGAGCCAATCGTACAGTTGCTCCAACACCAACTCGCACACCAATGGCAGTCGTTCCTACAGTGGATTGGTCACTACGGATAATCCGGCTACATCGACGCGTTTCTATTCGAACGTCCCCTCTCACAGTAGCAGCAACGGGGCGAGCGCTGGAACTATGACGGGTGCCTCACCGTACACAACAACAACACAGTACAAATCTATCGTTCAGCCCCATACCCAGAATGGCCGGTGGGCGCCCGCAGACCCAGATGAGACAACGTCCGGCGGTACGACACAGTTTAAAACAGCCCAAAATCCGCCGACGGCTGTAGGGTCGTTTCTGCTAATGGACAGCGAACCGGCAACGGAACGAGATTTCGCTTCGCTTCAGCTCACCTACGACAGTGACGATTCCAACTCGACGCTCTCACAACCATCGTCTACGCTGCTGAACTCCAACGGTGCGTTTCCAGATGAGGAGGAGGAGGAGGATGACGAGAACGGAGAACCGGCCGAGGACGGCGACGAACGCAGCCTGAACGCGATCGACAGTTTGGCTACGGACAGTTCTTCCTCGTCGGTGGCAGCCACAGGCGGCAAGTCAAAGCAGGGTGAAGATCATCCCGTTCGTGGCCACCAGATGGCGTGGTAAAAAAGGGAGCGATTGAAGGGAGGGGGCGTGATACATGACCACCGGTCTCATAGTCAGGAATGGGGTTGTAGGATAGACGAGATGATGGAAACGACAGTAAAAATATATTTTTGAACAGAAACAGAGACAACGCTGACGGTAAATGTAAACACGGAAAACACTATCGTTTCACACAAGAAGGTAACAATAATAAACTATAACCAACGTTGGTTCTAAACCGTAAGATAGTGTTTGGCGAGTGTATTAACGAAAAAAAAAACGCGAAATACTCCTCCTATCGATGAGACCGAAAGTGAATTTGCACACTAAACTACGCCAGCATAGTGGCGTCTTGCCAAATATTTCCCTTCACCGTAACCTCCTGCTGACACAGAAAAAACCGTTCCTCTCGCCGCTACGAAGGGTAGGCGATTGAATTTGAATGAGAATGGTAACTACCGGGGCTGCCAGGTGCAGACTGGTAGACGACACCCGAGATCCCACCCTATCCGAATTCTACATCCGGCACCCTGCAACGTGTGCTCGGGGTAATTTTATCTTCATTCACTAAAAACTCGACCGGTGCGTTCGGAAATACCGAATGTCTATATACTGGCATTTACCACTTGTAGTCTAACCTTGAACTTCACATTGGGTTGAAATGGATAGATGTACACACATGTTCTGGCAGCTTTTCGCCACCGTGCAACATTGTAGACGAGTGGGGCACTTTTGGGCAATTCGATTTGAGCGATGCAGTAACGGTAGCCATTACAACGTGCAACATCATCTCCACCAAGATTACACCAATACGCACGCGAGCGCGCTTGCAAGTCGGAAGGGTGCATATGAATGGCGGGACGACACGTATGAGAGCCTCGTTGGGTGGTTGAACGACAAGTGGACGTAATTCGTTCAAGCAGGTTAAACTAAATCCGATTATGTACTTAACTGCTTTGCGCGCGTGTATGTGTGGCGAGTGTTCTTCTGGGGGGTACTATTTTGCAGTATAAAACAAATGAATAAATTGTTTTGAATCAATCAACCTAACCAACAGAGACACATATTGCTAGAGAGGAGTCCATCTTAGCACTCCAACGCCTACTGGATGATGGATTAACGATTTATTCCAATCAAGCCATTGTCAGTAAACGAGCATGTCTGGCGGTAGACACTGCTAACACGTGTTCGCTGGGTAGGGACGGTTGATTAGGGCCATCTTCTCCGACCGCAAGAGCAGGTGCCTGGGTTATGTATCTACATCTGTCTCCCCCTTGACGCTGCTATCTTTAGGTCGGTTGGATACGATGGTAGTTGCACATCATCTCATCACCATAGTCCATAGGTAGTGGTCGGTCACTAATCCCAACGAATTGGAGGGTGAGGAAAGACTAGCCTTTAGTGGTGAGTGTAATCTCACCGAATAACCGTCGCTTGTCACGTCGTTCCTAAATGCGCGTTCAGCACGATGCGCTGCCGAAGCCAACCGCACAGTTGCCAGCTGTTCGTGGGTGAGGATCGAGCATTGCGCCAACACGGCAACGGCCAGTGTCCGAGATTCGCGTCCACCTGATCCGATGTACACCTGCCCGTGTGCGGTTAACGCTCGCAGCTTCCGGCTTGGTGTAAACCTTTTTCGTGGGTGTGTGTGTTTGTCGTCGTGTCTGAGTGTTGGTGGTCGAAGGTGTTAGTTCCCGTATCCTAAACACCACGGCTAGCATCGATCATGGCTTCGGATCTGGAGGATATAGTCGAGCACCTGGGGCGATTTGCCTGGCCGGACTACCTGGTGTTCGTGTCGATGTTACTCCTGTGTATTCTTATAGGCGTTTATTTTGGATTCGTACAGCGCAAACCGAACACCGAGTCCGAGTATCTGATGGGTGGTCGGACGATGCTGGTATTCCCGATCGCCCTGTCTCTTATCGCCAGGTGAGCGAACGCGAACGCCATCGAACGCAGCGCAGGTGCTCTGGTGATTGACCAGATTTGTATTTCAGTTTCATCTCCGGTATTACGTTGCTCGGCCTGCCGACGGAAGTTTACTCGTTCGGCATCCAGTACGTCTATGTAGCGCTCGGTGTCACTTTGATGGGCTTTGTGATGGGGTTCATCTACTTGCCCGTGTTTCACAAGCTCAACATCACTTCAACATACGAGGTAAGATATCCGTTCATAAGTACACCCGCGTACATTTTTAAATACGTGACCGCATCGGAAATGAGAGAAAAAGCATGAATCGATGAATCAGTTTCAACCCTGCGCTCCGTGTTGTTCAGCGTGGCAAGGGTGGATGATTACCTAATTGAATCAAATTAAAATTTTTACCCTGTTTCGATTTGGGGGTCGCGCTCTGGCTGACTGGTGCTCGAAACATAGGAAACGGAATAGGATTGAAAAGGGAATATGCAGTGAAGTGCATTAAATCAGTTGCAGCAAATTGTTGTTCGTATCCCCAACACTTAAAGCTGATAAAATTAACTAACATGCTTCGGCGACTGTATCGCCGTACCACAACCACTATCACCATCACCACCACCCGATAAAGGGTCGTGTGCCAAGCCGGAAATAGTGAAAGTGTGCTCTTGCTCAAGAACCCTTTACACCGCGCGGATTCGTACGAACCGAGGTGATCGAAGCGCCAAGCGCCACATGTCTAACGGGGATTTTGATGTACAATCTTTTGAATGAGGCACTTCAGAATACAACCGAGTGATAAATGCTTGTAGGTACTCAATTAGAGTAAATTATTTAAACCATCTCGTTTAGGACGGGGTATGAAAAAGTTTTTTTTGCATTGCTCGCTGACGACTTTTGTGTGTGTAATGATCCAAATTAATGATCACCGGTCATTATGATGCCGATGATGAAAAGCGTGGCGTTTTACGATGCAATAAAAGTAGAAAAGGACCCCAATTTACCGGAGAGTTGCGGTGTACGGTTAGATTGTGCAATGATGCGGGCGATTCATGTATTTAACGACTGGACCGGTACTGCCTAATCCCGTACGTAAATTAAGTCAATGAAACTCTCAGAAGATTGTGGCATCAAAGAAGAAGATCTAAATTATTCAAAACTTTACCACTTCATAATTGCTATAATTGTGTAGTCGTATCTAATTTAGAACGTTCGCTTTATTCCAGTACTTGGAGACACGCTTTGACCGTCGATTACGAATGTTCGGATCGGTTATGTTTACCATCATGAATGTAAGTGACGTGTTGAGTATCGAGCAGTAAGTTTTAGTACTGATGTCGTTTTCTTCTTTCTTCCGTTGGTTCCAGATTGGATACCTTCCCATCGTCATTTACGTTCCAGCATTGGCTTTCAATCAAGGTATTGTCATCCCTACTTAATATGCTCACTAGATGTTCTTTTTTTCCTATGTAAACACACATTTAACGTACGTGCGTCGTGCTCCACGTGTCTTTTCGCAGTCACTGGTGTTAATATCCACGTCATAACTCCCATCGTGTGTATTGTCTGCGTGTTCTACACCTGTGTGGTAGGTTTTTGTCTGGTTCATTGTAATGTTTTGCTTCAGACACTCCTGTCGCTGCCGGTATCCATAAGCTCATTATCGTTTAATTAATATTCTAATAGGGCGGCCTGAAAGCAGTCGTCTGGACAGATGTGGTTCAAACGTTTTCGATGTTCGGTGCGCTTGTGCTGGTGGCCATCAAAGGCACGATCGATCTGGGTGGCTCGGATGTCGTGTTTCGCAGTGCGTGGAGTACGGGACGGTTGGAGCGACCTAAGTAACTATGCGATTTATTTTCCATGTAGCCCATGTTTTTCACAGCTAATCAATCGCTCTGTTACCGTAGCTTTGACATTAATCCAACCACTCGGCACACATTCTGGTCACAACTGATCGGCGGTTTCGTCTACTGGCTGCAAACGAATGCCGTCAGTCAGAACATGATCCAACGCTATTTGTCCCTCCCGTCGGTGGCCGCCGGGCGACGCGCCCTGTGGATCTTCGTATTCGGCGTATGCCTGCTGATGTCACTGTGTAGCTACTGTGGTCTTTTGATCTACGCAACGTACCAAAACTGTGATCCCCTCACGACTAAGGTATAGAAACTCACGATCTCGAAACACACCTCGACAATACCTAACGTAACACTTCGTTGTACTTACAGCTTGCCCGTGCCAAAGATCAGCTGTTGCCGTTGTTTGTGATGGACATCTTGCGTGATCTTCCCGGGCTTCCGGGGCTCTTCGTGGCCGGCGTGTTTAGTGCGGCGCTCAGTTCACTTTCCACCTGCCTCAACTCCATGTCGGCCGTAATATTGGAGGACTTCGTTAAGCCGTTTGTCGAGAAACCATTGTCCCAGCGGACAATCAACTGGATCATGCGTTCCGTCGTGGTCGGTGTCGGTGCGCTCTGTGCGGCGCTCGTGTTTGTCGTCGAGAAAATGGGCACCGTTTTGCAGTTGACGATGAGTCTGGAAGCGATCACGAATGGACCACTGCTGGGAACATTTACGATCGGTATCCTCATCCCGTGGGTTGAATCGAGGGTAGGAGCACGCCTATACGTGATCGATGATACATTACCGTTACTGTAAATTTTAAACGCGTATATTTGCAGAGTGCTCTTACCGGTGGCATCTTCGGGGTGATATTTATGTCCTGGTTGAGTCTGAAAGCGCAGTACTGGGTGGCAACCGGAACGATAGTTTTCCCCCATAAACCAATGTCGGTCGAGGGCTGCACGTACGAGTTTGATCGTTCACTGGTCAATGCCACCAGCACGAGCGTATACACAACTGAGTAGTTATCGTGGTTAACGTTTTTCTGCCTTTCTTCTGACTGACTAAAAACGAATCTTTGTTTCTTTTCCAGCGATATTTTCCCACTGTTTCGCGTATCGTACATGTGGTATACATTCCTTGGAGCGGCTGTTACCATCCTGGTTTCGTTGCTCTGCTCCGTGTTGCTATTCGGACGAAATGATCCAAAGAGTGTCTCGCCCGACCTGATGGCTGGCTTCGTGCGGCGCTACATCCACGGACCGGATGACATGCTGAATACGAACGAGCCCACCACGCGGGCCGACTGCAGTAAAAACGGCAAAACTTTGCACGAATCGGCATTGTGAACGAAAACTGTACATGCTTGCTCGTACCAACCATGATAAGTTGATAAGTTATTGCTTAGAGGTAATATTTTACGACGATCGAAGCGAACGTTAAATGTTAGAAAATAATAAATTTCATTTTTTTAAAACCTTTTTTAAATCTAATTTTTTCTTCCATTTATAATGTCCATTTCTAACAATAAAATCCAGCTTGTATGCTTTTTATTGAAAGAACTGCTATTTCAATGTGAGTTTTTAACCTATACTTTACAAAGTAAAATGAATAAAAGAAATCTTAACAGATTGTTTTATTGAATGCTGATACTACCGCCTAAAAGGATACACTGCAATTCTATGCTCCAACAGCAAGCTTGGATACACAGCTAGTGTATTCAACAAGATTTGAGCCGGACGGATCCGGGTACTACTTGGTTCTATGGATACATCGTAAATACTTCATAGCAATGGATTGGTCAACTGAACAAGCAAAACAGGGTTAGTCTGTCAATTTCACCACAGGCAATAGTAGGATTTTTATTGTTGTCACGTCGTTTCGATTATGATTTGTAGGTGTAGTAAAACGTTTCCTTACATTTCCTTCTACTCTGCAACTCGTAGACCATACATAAACTATGATCATGTCTCTCAGTTTCTGTGAAATTAAAAGGGGCAAGTATTACAAAAAAAACATATATGGCGCACATTTAGCACCTTTGCCTTACCTTTTAGAATATTTTGCATACTCCTCCGATGAGACCACTTGAATGGAGTGTGCCGATAACGATTCTTGCCGTTTGTCCTCAAATTTGACAATTATTCGGCCGCTATCATCGAACAAGCTTAAAATCTGTAATAAAGTTAGAACAAGAGTAAACACTTAATGTTTTGAAAGGATTCATTCAGTGATGATTGATTTTCTACTAAAAGGGATGCTATAGTTTTGTGTTTTTTTTTACATTTTATTAGCGTTTTCTGATTAGGTAATTATTTACAAAAGAGAATAACAACACTTGCAGCTTCAATGCTATAGAAATCCTAATCGGAACACATCCTTCAACAGGCCGACCATACGCGTTTGGTACTTTGCGTCGCTCGTATCACTTATTTTCACGGAGCTGGAATCTTCCCGCTCTTCGTTTGTTTCGCCTTCCTCCGCGGCGGCCGCTTCCTCGCTTGCGACTGTCAGCGGAATATGCAGCATACCCAGCAGCAGCGCCTGACGTGCCTGCAGTTTGGTCAGACGCATCAGCACCGTCAGCGGGAACCACTCGGTAGCACTGTCATCGCCGAGTCGCTCCAGGTGGCTCATTAAGGCGTTGTGGTACGTCTGCAGCATGTTGTCGTAGTGATTGCGCCGAAACGACTCATCCGTCGACAGAAACACGGTATGCACGAAGTCCAGCGCCGGTGACCCATACTTGGCCAGCTGCCAGTCGAGCAAGATCATACGGTTGGGAAATCCGCCCTAGGGAACGAAACAAATTTTACAGATCCGTCCGTATCTTCATTAGTCACTGTACACTAACGTTGTACGAGAACATCATGTTGTCTCCCGCATAATCACCGTGGCAAACGACGCAGAACGGTTCCGACAGGGCAGTGTCGCTAATGTTCTGCAGCTCCTCGGCAAAACATCCACGGAGGCGCGCCAGCTTTTCGCGTCTTCCCACGTCCCCCGGATTTAACGTGGCGGACGCACTTTCGAACGCTTGGTCCATCGCTTCCTCGAACCCGTCCATCGTCAGAACACGCTCGCCGGTAACATCTCCCATGTATCGGTACTGTTCAAACAGTTCCGGCTGCTGTTTTTTGAGCGCTAACGAAATCGCATGAAACCGTCCCAGCTGCATCATCGCAAGGCGTGCATGATCGTAGTCCATGGGTTGAAACTTATAGCGGTTGGTAAATCCACGACTTTGCACGTTCTCCAGCACAATGATGCCTTCGCCCTTCTTCACGTCACAGTGCGCATGGTAGCAGGACGGTCCAAAGGCCACCGACTCCTCATGCTCCACAGTCGCCCCGGCCTTTACTAACGCTTCTTGGCGACTGCGCTGGAACTGCTCGAAAGCCGGCAAAAGCTTCCCGTACACAAACACTTCGCGCTCGAACAGGGCCAGCACGGTATCGTCGGCTTCGGGAGGCGGAACTTTACACAGCACGGTCACTTCACGCGGTTCCTCGCGAAACGTCACCCGGTAGAAGACGGACACCACCGTACGGGCATTTTCGGTTGGACGAAAATCGTAGTCCACCGAGTATTGACCGCCGGTGAATCCCAGCTTCTGCGCCACACTGGCCAACGCTTCTTTCACGTACTCGGGTATAGACAGAGCACTTTTCATCCTTTTGGTCAGCGATGACTTAGGCAGTGGATGAAAGTGACAACAGGTACGCGTACGCGGCTGCGATACTGCGACACAGCGGAGGCATATTGAACAACGCTGCGATAAGATAAATCGGCATGCGATAGGAAGCGGTTTATCGAAGTGCGCTTAAAAAAAAACATATATGGCGCACATTTAGCACCTTTGCCTTACCTTTTAGAATATTTTGCATACTCCTCCGATGTGACCACTTGAATGGAGTGTGCCGATAACGATTCTTGCCGTTTGTCCTCAAATTTGACAATTGTTCGGCCGCTATCATCGAACAAGCTTACAATCTGTAATAAAGTTAGAACAAGAGTAAACACTTAATGTTTTGAAAGGATTCATTCAGTGATGATTGATTTTCTACTAAAAGGGATGCTATAGTTTTGTGTTTTTTTTACATTTTATTAGCGTTTTCTGATTAGGTAATTATTTACAAAAGAGAATAACAACACTTGCAGCTTCAATGCTATAGAAATCCTAATCGGAACACATCCTTCAACAGGCCGACCATACGCGTTTGGTACTTTGCGTCGCTCGTATCACTTATTTTCACGGAGCTGGAATCTTCCCGCTCTTCGTTTGTTTCGCCTTCCTCCGCGGCGGCCGCTTCCTCGCTTGCGACTGTCAGCGGAATATGCAGCATACCCAGCAGCAGCGCCTGACGTGCCTGCAGTTTGGTCAGACGCATCAGCACCGTCAGCGGGAACCACTCGGTAGCACTGTCATCGCCGAGTCGCTCCAGGTGGCTCATTAAGGCGTTGTGGTACGTCTGCAGCATGTTGTCGTAGTGATTGCGCCGAAACGACTCATCCGTCGACAGAAACACGGTATGCACGAAGTCCAGCGCCGGTGACCCATACTTGGCCAGCTGCCAGTCGAGCAAGATCATACGGTTGGGAAATCCGCCCTAGGGAACGAAACAAATTTTACAGATCCGTCCGTATCTTCATTAGTCACTGTACACTAACGTTGTACGAGAACATCATGTTGTCTCCCGCATAATCACCGTGGCAAACGACGCAGAACGGTTCCGACAGGGCAGTGTCGCTAATGTTCTGCAGCTCCTCGGCAAAACATCCACGGAGGCGCGCCAGCTTTTCGCGTCTTCCCACGTCCCCCGGATTTAACGTGGCGGACGCACTTTCGAACGCTTGGTCCATCGCTTCCTCGAACCCGTCCATCGTCAGAACACGCTCGCCGGTAACATCTCCCATGTATCGGTACTGTTCAAACAGTTCCGGCTGCTGTTTTTTGAGCGCTAACGAAATCGCATGAAACCGTCCCAGCTGCATCATCGCAAGGCGTGCATGATCGTAGTCCATGGGTTGAAACTTATGGCGGTTGGTAAATCCACGACTTTGCACGTTCTCCAGCACAATGATGCCTTCGCCCTTCTTCACGTCACAGTGCGCATGGTAGCAGGACGGTCCAAAGGCCACCGACTCCTCATGCTCCACAGTCGCCCCGGCCTTTACTAACGCTTCTTGGCGACTGCGCTGGAACTGCTCGAAAGCCGGCAAAAGCTTCCCGTACACAAACACTTCGCGCTCGAACAGGGCCAGCACGGTATCGTCGGCTTCGGGAGGCGGAACTTTACACAGCACGGTCACTTCACGCGGTTCCTCGCGAAACGTCACCCGGTAGAAGACGGACACCACCGTACGGGCATTTTCGGTTGGACGAAAATCGTAGTCCACCGAGTATTGACCGCCGGTGAATCCCAGCTTCTGCGCCACACTGGCCAACGCTTCTTTCACGTACTCGGGTATAGACAGAGCACTTTTCATCCTTTTGGTCAGCGATGACTTAGGCAGTGGATGAAAGTGACAACAGGTACGCGTACGCGGCTGCGATACTGCGACACAGCGGAGGCATATTGAACAACGCTGCGATAAGATAAATCGGCATGCGATAGGAAGCGGTTTATCGAAGTGCGCTTATCGACACCGACCGCGACCTGATTCAAAGCACGGCACAAGGTAGATAGAAGCGGTGAAAACCAATCCGAACATGTCACTTGTTTTAACTTGCTATGATTGTTTATTAGCGTACATAGCACACTTTGTTATAAAACTTCTAAAAATAATATCTACAAATATTGGTAACAGTGATCGTTCCACGACCGAGACGACGACTGATTCTCTCCGCAGGGCGCTATCTCCCTCTACAGGTAACCATACCGAACGGTATCTCGTATTACCGCACTCATACGCTCACGATAGGCGTTCTCATTGGAGTTCAGCTTCATGAAGCTCGGGTCCATTTCATTCGTATCGCGGAACTTTTCCGCCGCCTCGTCCATGTCGGGCAGATCTTCATTGCGCGTGCACATCATCGGCACGAGAAACACGGCCATCAAAACACCGAACCGACCGAAGCGTCGCATCTGCCGCACCAGCGCGGTACGCGGGAACACCAGCTGCGGATCGTGCCCCAGCTTTTCCAGGAGCGTTGCCAGCGAGCTGTAGTAGATGCTCATCATCTCGTCGTAGTGCAGCCGCCGGAACTCGCCGTCCGTGCAGCAAAAGATGAAGTACGCCAGATCGAGTGCGGGAGACACGTAGCGTGTTATCTGCCAGTCAAGCAGAACAACCTTGTCCGGAGCTCCGTTCTATCGAACAGAGACAAACAAACGAAAAACAGTTAATGTAGAGCCACAGTTAGGTTTGGTTTTGATTGCATACCTTGTACTGAAACATGAAATTGTTCACCCAGCAGTCACCGTGTCCCAGTACTGCGTGAGGTTCGGCCGTGTCGCTCTTCGAGCACGCCGCCATCTCCTGTCGCAAATTCTCTATCAGCTTCTGCAGCTTGCAGCGTTCCTTCGTTTCATGTGGCTCGAGCGTTTCTACCGCATCCGCCAGCATTTGCTTCATCATCGCCTCAAACGGGCTTCCCTCGGGCATCATCACCTCCATCGGGTCCGGCACCTTCAAATGTTTGAACTCTTCCGGTCGGTCGCGCTTCAGCGCCAGCGACACCGCATGCAAACGGCCCAAACTCTGCATGGTCAACCGTGCGTGCTCGTAGTTGACGGGCAGCATTTTGTTCCACATGCGGTAGTCCTGCAAGCGCAGATCCTCCATTATAATGACCGACTCCTCGGACGACTCATCGCAGGCGGCGTAGTAACATTTCGGCGTGTTGAAGAACCCATCCTCGCGGCCAACACCCTTCTCTTTCTGATAGGCAAAGATGAGCGGAAGAAACTTCGTGTAGGCGAGGGTTTCGCGCCCGAAAATCGTCATCGTTTGGAACTGCTTCCGACGTGCCTCGTTTAAGGGCGGAATTTTGCAGAGATATATCTCCCGCCGAGCACCCTCGGTTAGAAAGGCTTTGAACATTAGCCCCACAAACCCGTCACCCTTGTTCGAGCCTACGTCAAATTCGATTTTGAATTGTCCCGGTGTGAAGCCCTGTTCGCTACCCACTTGCTCCATGGCCTTGTACATATACTGCGGAAGTTCTGTACTAGCGGCGCTAGCAGGAGCAGGAACAGGTGCTGCGGTTTCTGCAGCAGCGACAGACTCCACTGGGACGTCTTCTTGTACTGGCAAGGAGCGTTCCTCCACAGCAGTGCTAGTTTCACTCGCCTCAGCTTCCACTCTTTTTTCTACCATTACAGGCGATTCCGTGGTATAAGTATCTTCCTTTGGAGGATCGCTATGTTGATGTTCTGCTTCCAAAAGTTTCTCGCCTTGAGATGCATTCTCTTCTTCTGTTTCGTCCTGTCGACAGTCCTCCGTAATGTGCTGCTGTTCCGGAACGTTAACATCCTCTGCGATTTCTTCTTGAGGTGCACTCACTACCTGTGCTTCTTCCTCGGTACATTCTTGTGAAGGGGGCTGCGGTTCCGGAACCTTTAGATCCTCTGCCGTTTCAGTAGAAGTCACAACGGGCTGTTCGACTGGCCCCGATAGCTCCACACCGGTATCCGTATTTGTTTCCACCACCATTTTGAGCCACTGGGTGCGCCTGTTTTGAAACTGTAATTTTCAACCGTGTCGGTAGTATGTGCGCAGCAGGTCGTAGCGTGTCTGATCAACTGAATCGTCCCGGCCATTCGACGGGCGGTTATATTCAGATCCGGTAAGATAGCCGAACGACGTGTTGTCGGTGAGTAGACAAACCGATAAAACAATGAAATACCGCCGTAGCTTCGATCGCTTTGCTGCACAGGGGAGAGTGATTTATCTAATCACCTCCATACAACTTGCCTCCCGGCGCCACATCCACCATCACCGTTAGAAGTTTTCCTCGCTTATCACGCCGATCATAAGGCTTCTTGTAGGCACGGTAGTTTATAGGGACGGTCCCATTTTCGCACCCATTACGGTCATATTGTTAACACCAACACTAACTGCTTGGATTCGCAGCCAAATCTTCACAATCATGAGCTATCAGAACAGGGAGTCTCTGATTCATAGAGTTTGGCAACAACACCCGACGAAGTTTCGTCAGATGGGTAATTCGACACTGAATCAATTTTATCACGTGCGTGAAGTGAATGGCATTCGCGATAATGTTGGTAGAGGAGGCTGATATTATTCCATGATTTGTACAAAATAATACGAAACTGGCGCTGACGGTGTGAATTCGCGACAACGCGCGACATACCCATATACGGAAAAAGGGGGGGAATCGTAATAAATCGGCCACGAGCCAGTCGCACGTCGCCACGAGCTTCTTATCTTATCGTGTTTGTGTGTGTATGTGTGTGTGTGTGGAAGAGTATGTTTTTATTGACGATATAAAGTTCCTTTCGGCTCCCTTGCAAGAGCTGAAGAGCCGGAGGCAACGATCGGCATTAAACTATTAAAAAAAGAACGATTTAGTTTGTGTTGATGGATGGGCTTAAATAAACTGGTCATTAATGCAAAACACTTTGCGAGTATGAAACTAATCAGACTTGACATTACGATTTACAACGCAATTTGTAACCTGCTACAAGAACCAATCCTGCTACCCCTATCCTGACTTGGCAATGCCATTGCCTGGCAAAAACGGCAATGTTCTGCACAAACACACGTAGTAAGTAATCATGGCAATCGAGTGTCTAAACCTTATACGATTCACTATCATTGTTTGTACAGGAATGAAATAATTCTGTCACTAATCATCGGTCATAGTTTCGTGCATGGGAAGAGATATCTGAGCTGCTTTGCATACACCAATCTTAACCTAAAACAATCAGGCATCCCCAGTCAAGGATAATGTTCACTCAACTCGGAGTCTGTGACAAACGAAATGGTATACTAATCTTATCTAGCTCAAAGTAGCACTGATACGCTCAGATGACGGCAAACGTCCGCTTCCTGTCCGATTCAAACGAGTCCGAAGAAATTACACACCGGTCAAATGTAACCATAACGAACCGTGTCGCGTATAACCGCGCTCATGCGCTTTCGATAAGCGCTCTGGTTTGCGTTTTTGGTGTAGATCGCTATGTCGACATTTTCGGTGTCGACAAACATTTGCGCCGTCTCGTCCATATCGGGCAGATCTTCATTGCGCGTGCACAGCATCGGCACGAGAAACGTGGCCAGCAGCAAACCGAATCGCCCGTACTGTCGCAACTGGCGCAAGAAGGCTGTACGCGGAAACACTTGCTGCGGATCGTGTCCCAACCGCTCGAGGAGTGTCGCGAGCGAGCTGTAGTAAATGTTCATCATTTCGTCGTAGTGTTTTCGCCGAAATTCCTCTTCCGTACAGCAGAGCATGTAGTACGCCAGATCGAGGATCGGAGACACATAGCGTGCCGTTTGCCAGTCGTACAGTACAAACTTCTTCGGTGCTCCTTTCTGAAATCGGTATAAAAACGCGGTCATCTCTTCAGTGCATGGTTGCAGTGGGGATTCAGCTCAACTCACCACCTCGTACTGGTACATCATGTTGTTGATCCAGCAGTCACCATGCCCCAGCACCGCATACGGTTCGGCAAGATCCCTATCTCCAAACCGTTCGATATCGGGCAACATATTGTCGAGTAGTTTCTGCATTTTGTTTCGCTCCTTGATTTCATGCGGCTCAAGGGTTGCCATAGCGTCCAGTGTAGTCTGCTGGAGCATAACTATGAACGGGTTTTCGGAAGCAGCCATTTCATTCATCGGATCTCCTAGCTGAAACGCCGCGAATTCCTCCGGACTCCGGTCACGTTTCATTGCCAGCGATACTGCATTGTATCGGCCCAGCTGTTCCATCACCAGTCGAACGTGTTCGTAGTTTAGCGGCTTGTACCGGTCAAACATGTGATAATCTTTCTCTCGCAAGTCCTCCATGACGATGATTGCCTCCTCTTTCGCTGCATCGTAATGGGCATAGAAGCATTTCGGGACATTGAAGAATCCTTCCTCGTGACTAATTCCTTTCTCTTCCTGATAAGCAAACATGAGCGGCAGCAGCTGGCTGTACATAAGAATTTCGCGCTGGAAAATCTCCATCGTTCCGCACTGCTTGCGTCTTGCTTCATTCAGCGGAGGTATTTTGCAGAGATAGACCTCGCGCCGCGGGCCTTCGGAGAGAAAAGCTCGAAATAGTTCTCCAATGAAACCATCGCCCTTACTCGAACCGTCCTCGATTTCGAGCGTGTACAAGCCGGCTCCCCGGCGGCAAGTTCTATTACGCTTTTAACAGGCCTTGGGAAGAAACATACAATGTCCGTTCGCTCGCTGACACCGATAAGTGTGTTTGTATCTTGTCCACCGTACAACAGCAGCACACTTGATCACAACCACGGCGAAACAACGTGCAAAATCGGGGAGAAGATTCGCTGTCGGACCAGTTCGTACATGCGCCCGTTTTTCAGTACCGATTTTGTCGTTGACGCAAGCAATCACTGGTGTTGTGCGTGGTAGCGGCGCAATCGAAAGTCTGTACTGGAACGTCCCCGTAAACCGTTCTAAATTCGAAACACATTTCTAAATCATCCCAAACGAGACCAGATGGCAGAAACAATGAAGTCACCGGAGAGACTGGAGCTTAGCAACGGGCACGCAGAACACGTGAATGGCAAGGAAGAGCATGTTCCGGAGTTGCCAGCGTACCTGTACACGGCACTGGAACGGCTGGCTCCCAAGGAAGGCTTTACAGCAGGTAAATTTACAATCGAGTTCGATTTTGGCTCGAGCAAAGGCGATGGTTTCGTTGGGCAAATGTTCAAGGCCGTCATCGGCGAGGGCGACCGGAAAGATGTGTACTTGTGCAAGATCCCTCCACTGGACGATGCGCGCCGTGAACAGTTCAACACGATGATAGCGTTTGCGCGCGAGACACTAGCGTACGATCGCTTTCTGCCCGCCATCTGCGAGTACCAGCGCGAGAAGGGGGTGCTGAGTGCCGCTGACGGCTTCTTCCACACACCCCGCTGCTACTATGCGCACTGTGACGAAGTGGCCCAGGAATCGGTCATCATCATGGAGGATCTTCGGTTGCGCGAGTTTCGGCTCTGGAACAAGCACAACATAATCGATTACGACCATGCGAGCCTGTTCATGACGCACATTGGTCGGCTGCATGCCGTTTCGCTGGCAATGAAGCGTGACCAACCGGAAAGGTTCGAGCAGTTTAAGCTGTCGAACCCGTTCGACGTGATGCTGACAGCGGACGGGCCCTTTGCGAACATGATCCTCTCACAGCTGCAGATGGTGATCGATGCATTGGACGAGCAGGACACAATCGAGCGGGAAAAGATGGAGCAACTGAAGGAGACGGTGTTCGATGAGCTGATTCGCTGCGGCAAAGCGCACCTAGCCGAACCGTATGCGGTTGTGGGACACGGGGACTGTTGGACTAACAACATGATGTTCCGCTACGAGGTAATCAGCAGTGTCTGAGCTTTGAAACGATCAAATACAACATCCCCAAATCTCGATTGCAGGACGGAAAAGTGAAGGAAATTATCCTGTTCGATTGGCAAGTGATGCGTTACGTTACGCCCGTGCAAGACTTGGTGTACTTCATCTTCTGCTGTACCGATGGCGAGTTTCGCCGGAAGCACTACGAGGAGATGATCGACATCTATCACCGCTCGTTGTCGACGACGCTGGCAAAGCTGCAGCACGATGCCAACGAACTGTTTCCTCGTTCAGCGCTCGATGAGCAGCTGCGGGTGTTTGGGCGCTATGGCATACTGATGGGCATGTTCCTGGTGCCGATGATGTGCACCCGCAACGAGGATCTGCCCGACATCGAAGCGCTGGCGCAGAAGATGGTGGAAGCGAAACAATTGAACGAAAGCTTCTTCAAAACTACCGAATCGAATCAGGACACGTACGCCAAACGAATGAGAGCCGTCGTGAAGGATTGCATACGATACGGGTACTTTTGAGTTGGTGTTTTAGCAAAACGAGTTGAATCTGAGCACTCTGTTATAAAAAAAAACATACGAGAAAAATTCAAATAGCACCAGTTTAAATAAAAGCTTCTCTCAAATAGTAACTAGGAGCAAACTTCTTCTTGTAGATGCGTTTCACGGGATTTTTCTGGGGACGTCCGAATGCATATCCTCATGATGACTTTACGAAATGGAAATCAATCAAACAGCTATGATAAAGCACCCCCATTCATTAATGACATTTGTCGTGTGCCACACATAAACACCGTCACTCTGGCTTTGTTGCGATCGTGCAAATGTCGCTGGTCATTTCGCAAAGAAAAACAACTCTTAAAAACAAGCGCAGCCGAAAAATCCAGTAACTAGCCGCCATTCGTGTTCTTATCATGAGCATTGACGATACGCTGACAATTAACCCGTGCTTATCGGTATTGCCGGTAGATCATTTGACTGAGAATTGAGCCACGCGTACGCTCACAGATTCACATACGGACGACCAGGAATGATGCCAGTCACGCGTCGGTTGCGGCATGCGAATTGTCATATTATCAATATTTCTTATCCTTATCGGATTTTGTGCTTCAAACAAGCGGTACAATCTTTGGTATCGATATCTGTTCGTGTCTGACGGTAGCCGGCGATTTGTTTTAAAAGCTGTTTCGCACAACACTTGCACTCAGTAGCAATAGCCAACCAGCCCGAGGTCACGATAGAACTAGCAACGTGCTTGTGGAACACATAAATCTCCAATAAAGACGTTCATAGACGAATCAAGCGAAATAGAAAAATGCCGGAACTAATTAAAACAGTCTTTCCGGAGTATATCTCCGCCGGGCTCGAGGAAGTGGCCCGCGAGCAGGGATTCACGGACGGGTTATATCGCATTGAAAGTGAATCTGGTTCTAACATGGGTGATGGTTTTGTCGGCCAGCTAATAAAAGTGTTCATTCGAGAAGCGGATCGTGAGTTAGTGGTGTTGTGCAAGTTACTTCCGGAAAATGAAATGCGAAGGCAGCAGGGTCTTGGATTATTCGATCGCGAATCAGAAGCGTACATGACGATTCTTCCGATGCTGGTCAAGTTCCAAAGTGAAAAAAATCTCCCACACGGTTTGCCTACTTTCGACAACGTGCCCCGTTGCTACTACGCCAAAACTACACTCGATAAGATGGAATCGGTGATTATAATGGAGGACCTAAGATTGCAAGCATACCGTATGTGGGACAAGGCGAATCCTGTCAACTTTGAGCACGCTCGGCTCCTCATGATCACCTTGGGCCGTCTGCATGCTCTTTCATTCGCCATGAAAGCTCAGCAGCCGGAAGAGTTTGCAAAGTGTCGGGAATTCACCGACCCAATGGCGAAAATGATAGAGTCGGATTTGACCAAAGGATTCGAAAGGATGATGGCAGGAATGTGTCGTAGAGCAATTGATACGCTCGAAAAGCATGACACATTTAGAAGGGAAAAACTGGAAGCCCTTCAAGATCGATGCGTGCAGGAAATCATAGCCTGCGTCGATGGAAGTGCAGCCGAACCATACGCTATTGTAGGACATGGTGATTGCTGGTCAAACAACATGATGTTCCAATACAAAGAGGACGTAAGTAGATATGCATGCTAACGCTTCATTTTTGAACAGATGTTTACTATCTGCTATTTGATGACTCTCTTTCCAGAACCAAACGCCTGAAAACATTAAACTGATTGACTGGCAACTATCCAGATATGCTTCACCCGTACTTGATTTGGTGTATTTCATCTTCAACTGTACCGACGAGGAGTTACGTTCCCATGGGTACCACCGACAGTTTCGCCATTATCAATATTGCTGAATTCTTATCAGCTTCCGACTGGCTTTTGGCTATTATGGAGACTTTGATCCGGTGTAAACGAACAAAACGAGTCGAGTCAGAAGTTGCGATATGATTTCGCATTGTCCGGTAATGTGTTATAAAAGCTGACTCCCAGACACTCCAGTACCAATTGCCCCCAATCGTCCGGGCGCACAAGACAGCAAACGACATTCAGTGTGTGTTCATTTCAAAGCCATAGTGAAATTAAAAACAAGTCAATATGGAAGAAATCCTACCCAATTGTTTTTCTTACGCGCTCAAACAAGTAGCACAGGAACAAGGTTTTACGGAAGGGTTATATCGCATTGAAAGTGAATCCGGAAGTAATGCAGGCGATGGCTTTGCTGGCCAATTAGTGAAGGTGTTCATTCGAGAAGCGGATCGTGAGTTAGTGGTGTTGTGCAAGTTACTTCCGGAAAATGAAATGCGAAGGCAGCAGGGTCTTGGATTATTCGATCGCGAATCAGAAGCGTACATGACGATTCTTCCGATGCTAGTCAAGTTCCAAAGTGAAAAAAATCTCCCACACGGTTTGCCTACTTTCGACAACGTGCCCCGTTGCTACTACGCCAAGACTGCACTCGATAAGATGGAATCGGTGATTATAATGGAGGACCTAAGATTGCAAGCATACCGTATGTGGGACAAGGCGAATCCTGTCAACTTTGAGCACGCTCGGCTCCTCATGATCACCTTGGGCCGTCTGCATGCTCTTTCATTCGCCATGAAAGCTCAGCAGCCGGAAGAGTTTGCAAAGTGTCGGGAATTTACCGACCCAATGACCAAGATGCTGGCACTTGACCCACAGAACACATTCCAGAAGATGATGGCCAGCATGTGTCGTAGAGCAATTGATACGCTCGAAAAGCATGACACATTCCGGCGTGAAAAACTAGAACAGCTACAAGATCGATGCGTGCAGGAAATTACAGCATGCGTGGACGGAAATGCAGCCGAACCATACGCTATTGTAGGACATGGTGATTGTTGGTCAAACAACATGATGTTCCAATACGAAGATGACGTAAGTAGACATGCACGTTAACGCTTTAATTTACTTCAACAGATATTTACTATTGCTATTTGCTGTTTTATGATTCTCCTTCCAGAACCAAACGCCTGAAAACATTAAACTGATTGACTGGCAACTATCCCGATATGCTTCACCCGTACTTGATTTGGTGTATTTCATCTTCAACTGTACCGACGAGGAGTTACGTTCCCATGGGTACCACCGGTTGCTGAGCATCTACTACAGCAGTCTCAGTGAGCACCTGCACAGCCTGGGAGGTGATATCGAGCAGCAATACCCCCGAATTGCCTTCCGTGAACAGTTGAAACAATTCGGGCGCTACGGACTGTTGGTGTCCATGATGGTGTTGCCAATTATTTGCACTCCCAACGACGAGCTTCCCGATACTGACACAGCAATGGAAGGATTGATGGAAGGAAAAACCAATGACAATGAAGATGTTAACTTTGTGTATGGAACTACGGAGAAGGCCGCCATTCGCTATCAAAAACGAATGTCCGAGTGCATCCGGGATGTGATACGTTTGGGATATATTTGAATACCAATAGAGAGACGTATAAAAAATACCTAGGAACAAATTAGTAACTTCGCTTCCTATTATCGTGTGTCTCTCTTGTCTCTTGTCATCGCTTGCATGGCTTTATCCTGCAAATGGCATGTCCGAATGTTGACTAGTGCTGACTATTTTTTCATAGATGCGACCACGAAACATGAATCACTAACTGTAATACATGAAACAACATGAAATGAATGTGCGGCGAGTTTATTAAATAACAATTTTAGTACTGTGATCACAATATCTGCTATAGTCTGTACGCTATATGCTATCATATAAATCACGGGTATTTATCAATGTAACCATTTCGTTATACACCGCTTTACGTTTTGTGCGATCCAGATTTTGTAGTAAGTGCATAACTGTCTGACCATATTGAATCACGTCAGGATCGAACGTGTTACAATTGACAATAGTTTCTATTATTTTTCCAAACAAATTTTGCCGCTTTTCAGCAGAAGTGTATTTCAATATGTCTCCAACTGTGTGACCGAACTGTGCAGCATCGGCATTTGACAGCTCTGTGGTATGATTGGTAGAATTGTTCGATGAGTTAAACGATTCCACTTTGTGAATCTCAAACATATTTTGTGTAATCGGAACAGTAGGTAATGTCGCAGACTGTAGTTGGACCGACGGATACGATGTA
>KZ071758.1:184343-195638 GCA_002091845.1 Anopheles cracens | reverse complement strand
ATTGCTCTTGTATGAATGGTCGAGTAGATTCTGGAATCGTCTTTGGCACATCCTCATTTAATGTCGACAGACTTGCTGAATCTTGCAATAGCCGGTTTGTTTCGGGCTGAAATTTTGAAAGGTAACAAGAATCAAATCAAGATTTTTCAAGATCAAGAGATCTAAAGGTAATAGAATCAGAACACATATCCATGCGCATTCATCGAAGCATTTAGCGACAATAGCAACGCTGCCGGGCACGATGGATGTGCTGTGTCTAAATCAATCGATCATAGCATAGAATTCGTTATAGCAACATCATTTGTACATCATAAATAATGTTGTCTACCGTAACGTCCAATAGATATGTTGAAAGTTATTTCATAATTGCTTCAAATAACAATTAACCTACCATAGCCACGGTCGAGGGAGTCACTCGAAGACACTTCAAGAAACTCATTGCATCGTAAGCAAACCACACACATTTGTAAATAGCCCCAGAATCTGAAATACAATTCAATAACTGTAGTAAAAATGTAGACCACAAACCAACATACACATCATCTTACGTTTTGCTCTTGCTTTGCTCTTCAATTCCTTCGACAGGTATAGTCGGAAGCACCCGTTTAGTGATCTCCACTTTGCAACTAGGGCGGCGCAGGGAATATTCGTTTGCATAGATATCTCCTTCCATGCATTTTGCTGTTTTTTCTTATTTCTACAATCAGGATCCAAGCGATTCCAAAGCAGACGTCGTGCTTCGACAAGCTTGATAAAGTTAAGCGTTTCCGGTTGAGACATACTTATGGTCTTGAGAGGAAAAAAATAAATCATTAATTGTGATACCAAGCGATACAATGCAGCATAAGGAATTCTTGATCCCCACAGCTTATATTTACACCCCCATTGTAGGATAGTAAGTCCATGTCAGGAGTTACGGGTTAAATGAGAATTTGGTACCGTTCCTGTCTTGTTACTGGTATAACTACCCATGAAATTTCTTCAGAGTTTCGGAACCCGACTACTCGTGTAAACACAACTGGACAAACTTGACGTCTGTTGAATCCAAATGACGTGGCCTTGTATCATTGTTTGTTTGTTTACAATTGGTTAACCCTTATCTTAATTCATTGACTAAACTTTCAAATAACTGTTCGTGTAAATACTAACAATTATTTCCGAAATACTCATGCAGTCATATATTGAGACAAACACGAACAAATTATAAATATCCATTCGTTTTGAGAAAGACAAAGACTGCTATTTGTTTTATTTAGCACCTGTTTCTTATCATCGCCACATGCTTATCATCTCTCAGAGCGGATTGTTTGACATTGCAGGGTATCAGACGGAAAAAGTTATATCAAACGAAGATCAGACATTTGTCCAGTAACTAAAATGTTGCCTGTGGTGAGTGTTCCTGCGTACGTCCATGAAAAGCTGTTAACTGTGGCGGAGCAGAAAGGATTCGATCGTGATCATCTGACCATCCGATACGAAACGGGATCGAAAACAGGCGATGGATACATTGGGCTCATCGTTAGAGCACACTTCGAAACCCAAGGCCAACCACCGTTATCAGTTATCTGTAAATTTCCACCGGAGGATCGTGAGCAACGACAGCGGTTTAACGCAATGCTTCTCTTCGAGCGAGAAGTTCTAATCTATCAGAATATTTTGCCAGCGTTTGAGCAAATTCAACTGCAACACGGCCTTGACCCGAGCGATGAGGCATTCTTTGGCAATTATCCTAAATGCCATCACGCGTACTGTGACACGGAAGCCGGGGAGGCGTTACTGATACTGGAGGACTTGTTGGCTCCAGAACGTCCGCCATTGAAGCTGCTCAACCAGTACGTGCCAATAGACTACGATCACGTGCGCATACTGATGAGCGTTTTGGGCAAATTCAATGCTTGTTCCTTTGCCCTAAGGCACCACCGACCCGCAGTATTCGAAAAGATACGCCAGTTGAATGATCTTCTCTCAATCGTCCTCAACACGGAGCAAACTAAGCCCCTAACACCTCGTAATTGCCAGCTGGCGGCTTCCGCGTTTGATCAGCAGAAGGAATCGCTTCAACACCGAGCGTTGCTCGATCTGAGCGTAAATATGTGGCCCCGAACAGGGTTGCATATCAATGGGACTCGAGCAGAACCTTATGCCGTCCTCAATCACGGCGACTGTTGGACAAACAACGTTATGTTCGGTTACGATACCGAGGGGCGCGTGCGTGAAGCCTGTCTGTTCGATTGGCAAATGGCGCGCTATGGATCGCCCGTGCTGGACTATACGCTGTTCATTTATCTCTGTGGAGAATGTGTTTTACGCCGCGACAAGTTCGAATGTCTTGTGGACGTGTTTTATGACTCTTTCTCTATCAGCCTTGAACGTATGGGAATGATTCCGGAAAGTGTATTGCCTCGAAACGAATTAAATAAGCAGCTACAACAATTTGGACGATTGGCCCTATCGATGGGCACTTTCGCTCTACCGAATTTAGCTCAACTCCCGGAGGAGATGCGTGAGAACCCTATCAAATACCAAACGGATGAAAGATTGCAATACTATTACAAATCGATGAGAGAGCTTATGAAAGATGCTGATAAATTTGATCAAATTGCGTAAATAACAACAATTTCGTAAAAAAAACCTGTTAAAATGCATTTTAAAATAGTTTCTATACAAATAAAACAATTTGAACATGGTTTTAGTGAAGAAAATACAGTAAATCCGCTTAACTCAGCGCAAGATTCAAGGGGAGAATTAAAAATTGTAAGTATGCATACAATAGTCAAGTAAAAATGTCACTTACCTTTGCATAGACACCCTTGTGTCTTCCATTCACGACTTTCACCTTCGCTCCAGGTTTCAATTCTTGATTTCCGCTACCGCCGATTGCCGCAACCCGACGTTCCGCGCCAAGTCCGAGACCTTTCGGGCGCATTGTAGGCCCCAAATCCGGAAGGTCCGAATTTTTCTTCGGTTCGTTTTTCATTCCCATACCGCGCAGCATCGCTAGGCCAAACTTTTCGACCGGTACTGCGTCATAGTCGCTAAGCGTACTTTCCTGTGCACCCTCCAGCGGAAGTTCATCCGCATTCAGTGGTATATCGAAGTTTTTTTCTTCTTCTTCCTTCACATTAACTTTGTGTGTGTCCTTCAGAAGTTCCCTTGCGGCTCGTTGCTCAAGCTTTTCTTCTTCGGAGGATCTCTCATCCGGCAGTTTCAATTTCGTATCAACATTGCGAACCTTCGCTTCATGTCTTTTATCCTTTCCGGAAGTGTGCTTTAAACGTTTGACGCTTCTAACTTTGTCCAGACGATCTTGCACAGTTATTTTATCTTGCTGTCGAAGGGGTATTACCAGCGGTGCTGTCTCTTCGTCGATTTTCCTACAACAAAAGCTGTGTTATTGCCCATGTTCCATCGCCGCACTAACAACACAAGCACTTACCCAGCAACTTTGATTTTATTCCCCTCCAAGCATTCGATTTTTTCTATCGTATTTTGTTTCTTTACTATCGAGAATCCCGATGCCGAACTTGCTGCTAGAGCAGGCTTTTTTATTGTTTTGTTGAATGCGAAATTCATCACTATGTTGATAGTAACAACTATGGTATACTTCTCGGTAAACAACTTGCCTTCAAAGGCTTACCGCTTTTTCTCTTCTCTACAAGTTTTCGTAACCAATAGCCAAATTGTTTTCACTTTAGGTAGCGACAGTTTTAAGAGTATTGTAAAAATCTGCAGTACATTATGAATACCACAATAACACGACGCGAATAATAAATGGTGGGCATGTTCGAGCTTGTTTTGCTCAGTTGCTTTTTGACGTTACCAAGTAAACAAAATGGACAAACTGTCAAACGATGTTTTCGTTTTATTTTTCAAACGAACGGTTGCACCCAAGGTGGTTGGATAGATTTTCAAAACCTTGGTTACATCCAAATGATAATCGATGGTTTATGTTATCGGATATTTGAATAAAAGGCGAAAGAAGAAGAATATCCGATAATACGGTAATGCTTTAAAAACTCCGTTTTAAATAATAATTAGCGAAAAAGTATTTGCAGGGTTATCACCGTGCGCCCTCTCGGAACAACCAATTCGCATTATTGTAAACAACACAGTTGCTGTCATTTGCGCAACCTTATCGTGCCTTGCGCATGTTTACATAATACTTTCGGTTTCGCGTAAATTTCACTTTTACACCGAGTACGATCAATTCTCGCCGGTTTTTTTTCGTTTCGACGCGCAGCCGCACCATGCTGTCCAAAGCTCGGGTACTGCTATCCCGCACGATCGTGCACCACGGACCAGTGGCGAGGCTGCTCGGGCCGCAGCCCTTCCGAGCCGTGCACGTTTCCGAAGCGAACGTGCTGGCAACGGAGGTCAATCGCCAGTCAGCAGAATTTAAGGTAACACGACCCGGTTGACGTGTCTTAGGCGCCCTTTCCTCGTAATAACTTCCTTTGCCCGGTAGGAGAACTATGGCCAAATGAACGATTTGGTGGCCAGCCTGAAGCGTGTCACCGGAGAAGTGCTGGCGGGCGGTGGACCGGAGGCGACTAAACGACACACCTCCAAGGGGAAGTTGCTGGCACGCGATCGGATCAATCGTCTGGTGGATCCGGGCTCACCATTCCTGGAGCTGTCGACGCTCGCTGCGCATGGCATGTACGGGAAGGATGTGGTCAACGCCGCCGGCATCGTTACGGGCATCGGTCGCGTGCAGGGGGTTGAGTGTGTGATCGTAGCGAACGATGCCACCGTCAAGGGTGGGACGTACTATCCGATCACGGTGAAGAAGCATTTGCGTGCGCAAGAAATTGCACAGGAAAACAACCTGCCCTGTATCTATCTGGTGGATTCGGGTGGTGCCAACTTGCCTCGCCAGGCCGACGTGTTTCCGGACAAGATGCACTTCGGGCGTATCTTCTACAACCAGGCGAACATGTCGGCTCGGGGCATACCGCAAATTGCGGTCGTGATGGGCAGCTGTACGGCCGGCGGTGCGTACGTGCCTGCCATGGCCGACGAAAGTATCATCGTAAAACGACAGGGAACGATCTTCCTGGCCGGTCCACCGCTGGTGAAGGCGGCCACCGGTGAAGTTGTGTCGGCGGAAGATCTCGGCGGAGCCGATCTTCACTGTCGCACATCCGGTGTGACCGATCATTACGCGGTGGACGACGAGCATGCGCTCTACCTTGCGCGACAGGTGGTGAAAAATTTGAATCGCCCCGGGAGTGCCGCCTATAATGAGCTGGCCGCCAGCACCACGGCAACGATGATAACACGGGAAGAGCTATCATTCGGCACCGATTCGGAACCGCCGCGTTACCCCGCGTCCGATCTGTACGGCATCGTCGGTTCCAACCTGACGAAAACTTTCGACGTGCGGGAAGTGATTGCACGCATCGTAGACGGAAGCCGGTTCACCGAATTTAAAAAGTTCTACGGTGAAACGATTGTGTGCGGTTATGCACACCTGTACGGGCAGCTCGTCGGAATCGTCGGGAACAATGGAGTGCTGTTTTCCGAAAGTGCCCTGAAGGGAGCCCACTTCATCCAGCTGTGCGCGCAGAAACGCATTCCGCTGCTCTTCCTGCAGAACATTACCGGCTTCATGGTGGGACGCGACGCGGAAGCCGGCGGTATCGCCAAGAACGGGGCAAAGATGGTGACGGCGGTCGCCTGCGCCAATGTGCCGAAGCTAACGCTCATCATCGGTGGATCGTACGGTGCCGGCAACTACGGCATGTGCGGGCGTGCCTACTCACCACGCTTCCTGTACATGTGGCCAAACAGCCGCATCTCGGTGATGGGCGGCTCACAGGCGGCCGGCGTACTGGCACAGATCACCGAGGAGCAGTACCGTCGTACGGGACGCGAATGGACGGAAGAGCTCGGCAACCGCATCAAGGCACCGATCGTGGAGCAGTTCGAAGCGGAAGGCTCACCGTACTACAGTACGGCCCGGCTGTGGGACGATGGCATCATCGATCCGGTCGATACGCGCCGTGTGCTGGGCCTTAGCTTGCAGGCGGCACTCAACCAACCGATCGGCGATACTCGCTTCGGCGTGTTCCGCATGTAATCGGTGCGATCGAATCAGTTGGCGCCGGAAACCAGTTTTGCATTTACCTAGTGTGTAAGAGATCGGAAAAGTATGGCTCCCGGCTCCGACGAGACAGTTTCTCAACAATCGACATTCTAGCAAAAATGCACACACAAACACACCTTGCATTTAATGCATTCCAAGGGGGCACCTAGTGCCAAACAGGGGATGTTCTTAGGTTAATTTTGTAAAACGTGCCTTATCTTCCAACAAATATATCAAAGATATATGTGAAACGTTTCCTTACAGAATTTACCAGACATTACAATCCGGATGAATGATTCCGTGTTCTCTGTAGGAATTATGTATCACAATGCGAAACCTAGAAGTTGGTTCAATGATGATTCAAAGATGTTGAGGCTACTTTTGGCTAATCGTTTTCATGTCACTTGATGAAAGCTTTCGTTGGAGATAATGATTTCTAATACAATACGGTCGAACGAACCAACAATCTAATATATAATATTTGTTATATAAGATAATAACAATAACATAATTGGCGAATGAACAATCTTATATATTTTATTTGATAATTGGATACGGAACGTTCTTACATGGCAACATTGCTTTGCAATATTCCGTCCCGGAGAAGGACAAATTATTCAAATAGTGTTTAAAAGAACAAAAATACGAGTTTTCTGATGTGCAAAGATATATATCCCTAGAAGGGTAGTTGAAAGTCGTTCGGATCGGGCAGTGCTGTGCGCACAGTGCGAGCACACGCACTTTGCCCAACACTAATTGTAACTTAACGTTGCCGCAGGATTTCAAAGAGTTTCCGAACGTGAGATTGATAAACTTTTGAACCTACAAATGCATCAAACCTCTCATTCACTTTAAACTACGAAGATCACAATTCAACCAAAAATTCGATCAAGTGAAAGCTATTTGCCGCATTGGAATCTGATCGGTATAATATGGTTTCTTTTCGTTGAAAATAAATTCCCTACTCACCGGAATCGTAATCTATCTCCGTGTCTGGTTCCGGTGGTATTTGCTCTGTGTCGGTTTGCGCCTGGAGCTTGGCTTTCTTTTTGGCCGATTGTTTGGCAGCCGCTATGACATCGCTCAGCCGCTGAATACACTCGGCTTCCTTGCTCGCGCTAGCCACCAGCGGTTTCTTCGCCATCGGACAGGAGGGACTGCGGTAGTTGATGCTCTGATCGTTCCCATCTTCGCTCGCAGCATAACTATCATCGTCTTCCTCCAGTTCGCTGCGGGATCGTTTTTCTCCGCTCACATTGCCACGGTCGAGCGAACCCCGGGAGGTGGAAGCAATCAGTGTGTTCGATGTGATCGGTGCCACGGTTGGTGAAAGCCCTTTCCGTTGCACCGATGATGGCGCGGGCGGTGGTTGCGGTGCAGTGCCAGCGATCTCCTCCTTTTCGTCCTCATACTGATCCCCACTCCGGGAGCAATTCAGATCCTGCATCTTGATGGCGCACTTCGACTCGACGTGATTCGCGTACCCATCGCCAAATTGCTCCACGTAGAACTGTCGCTTAATCTCACTGATTGGAGTGCTTTGCCGGCGGGCCTTCTGGGAAGCCGATTCATCCTGGCCTGGCTGGGATGGGTCGTCGGATGGCTTATAGTAGCGGTGCCACCGCTGTAGCCTACGCTTATGGTGAGCATGGTTGTCCGGGCTGGCGTCCGGCCGGAAACCGTACGGTGTGACCGGTTTCGTCATGCATTCCGGAAGCGTCGGCGTACGAATGTGCCCATCGCCGGTCGAGCCACCAGAACCACCGCCGTGCGGTGTGGCCAGCAGTTCCTGGACTCGACGCGTGCGTGGTGTTATGTTGCGATCTGCTTCCTCTGCCTCCTTCAACACTTTGTACAGCGTGGTACGAACAGGCGTATCGAAGTCCATGACGCGCTGGGTCACACTCAACGCTTCGTACCCACCACCGGCGGCACCGATCGGTGTTACAGTCGTACTGCTCGAACCTGCCGCGACTGGCGTGATCGGCGACCGGGATGAAGACGATCCTCTACCCTCCTCGCTAATGGCCGTAAACCGGCGCGTTCGCAGCACATCCCCTACTGCCGGTGAATCAACATCTCCCCCACCGCTGGAAGTGCCCTCATTTGGGTCGAAAGGTTTCCGCTGGGCACGTATGAGATCCTCGTACTGATCCATTTCCTGCGAGTAAACCATGCGCTGTTCGTTTGACATCTGGCGCAACTGAGGAGTGGTCAAACGCTTAAAGCCGTACTGAACATCATCCGTTTGCTCGTGAACGTTTTTCGGCACGGTAATGTACTGAAAATCACGATGCGGTTTCATCGTGGAGGAAGCTTGCGGTTGCATCGACGGTTCGTCGTCGTGCGGCTGCAACGCTCTCGGTTCGTCGCGCACAGAATCGATGTCTACCTCGTCGGTGGAGGTGGTCGGAAGACACGCACCAGCCCCCTCCGGTACATTCTTCGCGGAGCAGATCGCATCGCCGACCAGATAGGCATTTTCCGGCACACGGCGCCTCTGACGCAGGCATTCTTGGAGCCATGCTGCATACACCGCCGTTAGATTCCACTGGATGGCGGCGGTGTATTTTGCCCCACTCGGTTCCTTACACACCAGTAAGGGGGACGCTTTGCGTACGAGACGTTCCTGTACACAGGCGCCTAATACCTTGCCCAGTGCGATGATATATTCACGTTCCGGCCCGGTATACGAGCTAATCACGACCGTTTCACCTTCAAGCGGGGCAGGATCGTGCTCACCGTAGATGATCGGTTCGTAATAGTACTCCATCGGGCAACACTCATCACTCTGCATGGACGTCTCAAGCCAGATACAGTTCACCGTCTGCTTGCCGCGTATGGCAAAGTCGGGCGTACCGATGCAGGACGTAGGCAGGACGATGTAGTCCACCTCGTCTGAGTAGTTTTCGTCCACGATTGTGCCACCGCACTCCTTGATGTCGGACAGTATCTGCATGGCGTCCTCCTCCGAGAACCCAAACACGAACAGCGTCTTGCCAAGCATAAACTCAGTGCCTATTTCGCTTTCCTCGCTGTTGGACGCTTCCGTTGGGACGGGTTGTTTCGATGCATCCGGTAGTCTTTCGGCCAGATTCTTCTCCATGTACTGCAGCATGATAGAGTCCTCTTCGCTCGGTGTCCGGCTGCTTGTCCCCGGAACGGGAGCAGCAGCTTCTTCCAACCGAAACTTCGGTACATCCGGTCGCTTGAACACGCCGCTGCTGTTCATCCGCTGGAGGTTTTTCTTGCTCGACGGTGACGGTGGTTCCGGTGCGCGATCCACTATGCCCTTGCCAGACGGTCGAAACGTGTACTCACCCGCCTCTTCCGGTGCCAGCTGTCGTTGCTCAATCGACTTTGCCAGCCATTCGAGCGTTAGCAAATGGGCGGTGGAGTTCCGGAACTTGCCCAACTCCGACACATGCTGCTCGCCGACGATCACGTGGCTGACGGCACCGGAAATCTCATCGTACCGTACCGCGCCGACCGCGTTAAGGATCTTGTTCAGCTTCTCCTTTTCCTCCGCAGTGAACCCGCTCAGGAACACGCTGCAACCGTCCAGCACCGGACCGGCCTTCTTCGCCTGCTGGACCGTCATGCATGCGAGCATCTCCCGGTACCGCTGGCTTCCGGCCGGTCGCGCCCCATTCCCTGCTGGTTCCCCACCTCCAACTCCCCGCTCAGTCACCGCCATGCTCTCGTTGATTGTTTCGTTGCGAGAGGAAAAGTTGGCGTGCGAAATTTCGGACAGCTGCGTACAATCGGGATTGAAATCGCCGGCGGATATGCGACTGCGAACTCCCGCCGTACCGCTCGCTGCTTGTGCGAGTGAGGGATCCTCTTTCGTCGGTGTGGACGCTTTCATCCGCTTCACCTCGTACTCGCGGATTGGCAGCACGTAGCCCTTTCCAACGCTGTCCACAATCCAGTCGGGTGTCAAGCATTCCCTGTAGTATAAATGGACCTTGGTTGAAAACATTGACACATTCGTAAACGTCAAATGGGTCTTTTTGTAGAAAAAATAACGTGATTCCGCACCACGGCAAAGTTCTTCGTTCGCGCACACACGTTTTCACGCCGCAAAAATGTACGCCCCACAGCAGCCGATTTTGATTCTGAGTAAGAACAGAGCGTTGTTTCTGGCCGGGGCAACCGACTAACGTTGGTTTCGTGTCGTTTCAGGTAAAAACACCAAGCGGGAGAGCGGCCGCAAGGTGCAGTTGGAGAACATCAATGCCGGCAAAGTGAGTCACTGAGTGTGTTTGTGTGCACGAGTGTGTGCTCCTCTTTATGTTACTACCGAGGCACACACATGGTCGGCCCAATGGATCGCATCTAATATGTATGTGGGTGTTTTTTTTTTCCTAATTTTGCACGTCCATAGACCATTGCCGACTTGATCCGCACATGTCTGGGCCCGCAGGCAATGATGAAGATGCTGATGGACCCGATGGGTGGTATCGTGATGACGAACGATGGTAATGCGATCCTGCGTGAGATCACGGTACAGCATCCGGCAGCGAAGAGCATGATCGAGATCGCACGCACGCAAGACGAGGAGGTTGGCGACGGCACGACCTCGGTGATCGTGTTGGCCGGTGAGATGCTGTCCGTGGCCGAACAGTTCCTCCAGCAGCAGATCCATCCGACCGTCATCATCCGGGCGTACCGGGAAGCGCTCGAGGATATGGTGCGCATTCTGCAGGATGAGGTAAGCATCGAGCTGGACCGCTCCGATAAGAAGAAGCTGGCGGAGGTGGTAAAGTCGTGCGTGGGAACGAAGTTCGTCGGCCGTTGGTCGGATCTGGCGGTACGCATCGCGCTCGATGCCGTCGAGACGGTTTCGCTGACCGAAAATGGACGCACCGAGATCGACATCAAAAAGTACGCCAAGGTGGAGAAAATCCCGGGCGGCTCGATCGACGACTCGTGCGTGCTGCGGGGCATTATGCTGAACAAGGACGTTACGCACCCGAAAATGCGCCGGTACATCGAGAAACCCCGTATCGTGCTGCTAGACTGTCCGCTAGAGTACAAGAAGGGCGAAAGCCAGACCAACGTGGAGATTGTGGGCGATCAGGACTTCACCAAGCTGCTGCAGATCGAGGAGGAGCATGTGGCGCGCCTGTGCGCAGAAATCATCGCCGTCAAGCCGGACGTTGTGTTCACGGAGAAGGGTGTGTCCGATTTGGCCCAGCACTTCC
>KZ071758.1:154558-182281 GCA_002091845.1 Anopheles cracens | reverse complement strand
TAGCGTGTTTGGTTAATCTAATTCTAGTGTATAATCAATGGTTCCATCTTCGTCTCGTTGACTGGAATTCCCACCACTACCACCACCACCAGTACCACCACTCGAGGACGTTGCTCCAGTCGTCGGAGGGTTGGCGTTAGATCGGTTAGGGGTTGAGCCGCCCGTGGCAGAAGATGAGCTGGTGGTACCAGCACCGCCGGCCGATGCCGGTAGACTAGATGTTAATAGGCCGGATGAGGGTGCCGACGGTTGTCCCATCTCGAACAGTAGGTTCGTCATCGCGGGTCCTGAAAGGGTGGGGAGCAGATCATCTATTTGAATGGGTGTGTGAGTAGTGCTTGTTGCGGAACGTTAGCTTGATCGATCACGCTCGGCCGCATTGGAGATTACGTACGTATTGTGACGGTAAGAAAGTTAGAACCCTGCCGACCATTGGCATCGGACTGCGATTGAGCCGAAGATGACGTCTGCTGCTGCTGCTGTTGCTGTGGATTTAATTGCGAGCCTTCGCTTTGCGACTGCGTGGAGGAATTTGCCTGCCCTTGTGATTGCGCTCCCGTGTGGGATTCTTCCGGAGAGAGGCTATTGCGACAAATCGGGCAGGTACCGTGTAGTTCCAGCCACGGAATGATGCAAGGCTCATGGTAGACGTGCTGCAAACAATAAAGAAACAATAAAACACAATCGATTGCACTCAGCTTTCGTTCGGTCTCCTTCTCTATCATCTTACCAAACACGGTAGCTTCCGGACCGATTCACCAACGACGAAATCTTCAAAGCATACCGAACACTGTAGCTTTCGTTCGACCTGCTCCTCGTTGATCGTGACCGTCGGTATTTCCGCGATCCGCTCCTTCTCTAGCGGCGGCGGGCCCGTGTTGTCCATTTGGTTGAGCAGCTGTGTGACGATCGTGTCGATGCCTTCACGGCCCCAAGCATAGTCGCCCGGGTTGCCCATGAACAGCATCGAGCCGCCTCCGGCACCACCCCCGTGCGCCCCACCGGATACGGAGATAAGAATTTCGCGCAGTATGTGATCGACGTGGTTGATGTTCTGTACACCTCGCCTTCGGCTGCCCCGCCGCCCAGAGTAGCGCATGGAGGGACGAGCATCCCCTCCTGGACCAGCACTGCTGCCACCGCTGCCGCTAGCACCTCCGCCGGCAGATCCTTCGCCCAGGTCGACACCGCCACCGCCCGACGATGAACCACCGCTCCCGTCCATTGGAATGTCTTCGAGAGTGATCAGCGTATGTTCACCGTGGCCACCACCAGTCGTGCCGGTCGATTCACCATCCTGCCCATCGTTGCGCCGAAATAAAGGTGACAGGAAGGAGTTTGTGAAGATCTCCCCAGCCAATCGTATTGCCTGCGGGGCACAAGCACACGGGAAATGGAAAGTTTAATTATGCCTCAAATCAGTTCTAGAGGCGCGCTGCTGGGGCTTACCTCGTTGCTTATCTGTGGATTGTCGTATTCATTCATCGGCTGCTCAAAGTCCTGGCCCGATGCTGACCCGGATGCAACATTTCTTTCTGCAGCCGGTAATTCCTCAATGAATCCTTCCAGACAGTGCGGGCAGGTGAATTCCTGGCGGTAAAAAGTTTGGTTGAGCCGCCCGTGGCAGAAGATGAGCTGGTGGTACCAGCACCGCCGGCCGATGCCGGTAGACTAGATGTTAATAGGCCGGATGAGGGTGCCGACGGTTGTCCCATCTCGAACAGTAGGTTCGTCATCGCGGGTCCTGAAAGGGTGGGGAGCAGATCATCTATTTGAATGGGTGTGTGAGTAGTGCTTGTTGCGGAACGTTAGCTTGATCGATCACGCTCGGCCGCATTGGAGATTACGTACGTATTGTGACGGTAAGAAAGTTAGAACCCTGCCGACCATTGGCATCGGACTGCGATTGAGCCGAAGATGACGTCTGCTGCTGCTGCTGTTGCTGTGGATTTAATTGCGAGCCTTCGCTTTGCGACTGCGTGGAGGAATTTGCCTGCCCTTGTGATTGCGCTCCCGTGTGGGATTCTTCCGGAGAGAGGCTATTGCGACAAATCGGGCAGGTACCGTGTAGTTCCAGCCACGGAATGATGCAAGGCTCATGGTAGACGTGCTGCAAACAATAAAGAAACAATAAAACACAATCGATTGCACTCAGCTTTCGTTCGGTCTCCTTCTCTATCATCTTACCAAACACGGTAGCTTCCGGACCGATTCACCAACGACGAAATCTTCAAAGCATACCGAACACTGTAGCTTTCGTTCGACCTGCTCCTCGTTGATCGTGACCGTCGGTATTTCCGCGATCCGCTCCTTCTCTAGCGGCGGCGGGCCCGTGTTGTCCATTTGGTTGAGCAGCTGTGTGACGATCGTGTCGATGCCTTCACGGCCCCAAGCATAGTCGCCCGGGTTGCCCATGAACAGCATCGAGCCGCCTCCGGCACCACCCCCGTGCGCCCCACCGGATACGGAGATAAGAATTTCGCGCAGTATGTGATCGACGTGGTTGATGTTCTGTACACCTCGCCTTCGGCTGCCCCGCCGCCCAGAGTAGCGCATGGAGGGACGAGCATCCCCTCCTGGACCAGCACTGCTGCCACCGCTGCCGCTAGCACCTCCGCCGGCAGATCCTTCGCCCAGGTCGACACCGCCACCGCCCGACGATGAACCACCGCTCCCGTCCATTGGAATGTCTTCGAGAGTGATCAGCGTATGTTCACCGTGGCCACCACCAGTCGTGCCGGTCGATTCACCATCCTGCACATCGTTGCGCCGAAATAAAGGTGACAGGAAGGAGTTTGTGAAGATCTCCCCAGCCAATCGTATTGCCTGCGGGGCACAAGCACACGGGAAATGGAAAGTTTAATTATGCCTCAAATCAGTTCTAGAGGCGCGCTGCTGGGGCTTACCTCGTTGCTTATCTGTGGATTGTCGTATTCATTCATCGGCTGCTCAAAGTCCTGGCCCGATGCTGACCCGGATGCAACATTTCTTTCTGCAGCCGGTAATTCCTCAATGAATCCTTCCAGACAGTGCGGGCAGGTGAATTCCTGGCGGTAAAAAGTTTCTCGTTAGTATTCCAATCTTTACGGTCGAATGAAGCGAATTGTTATCTCACCGGCGACACACGATCGATTTCAATGGCGCACGAATGGCAATAGAAGCGAGAGGGCGGAGCAGCCGCATTTTCCACCAACGCCTCCATCTTTCCTACCAACGATGCCGGGTTGTTGTCGGGTTGCTCGTCGTCAGGGAAACTCTAGAGTTAGCCTGTGTGCTCCTGGTACCTACAACCCACGCAAACCAAAACCACACGGACGTGGTCCGAACTTAGTACAACTTAATTACCACCAACAGCGCAATCCCGGCGGCTGCTACAATTCACTGACCGGGGCACGGAATCGGAACTGGCCACTCACCAGACAGGCGGTAAGAATATTTCACCACTTGCACTCCACCAGGATCTGCAGACACGGGTGGTGTTCGCAAGCAGGAGATGTTATCCGTTCCAACTATTTCCTCATCCTGATAATATGGGACAATCCCTGCCGGTGAGCTGCAGCGATGATAGATGACGTGAATATCGCTATCAGTGGCTAGGATTTGGATAAAAACGACGAGTCTGCGGGCGAGTATTAGGAATTTTCGTGCATGAAAAAAAGCTATGATAGCTTCTTCTTCTTCTTGTTCTAAGTTCACATTCGATTTGGGGTTCGCAATCACACGCAATGTTGCTCGATGGTCGTAACGTTTCACCACGGGCCCTATATCATTTATACAGTATTTCAATCGGAAATGTCCGCAATAGAAAAATCGAACATATACTTGAACAAATATTTCGCCCAGAATTTCTATTTTTTGTGTTTTTTCACGAACCCCTGATATTTGTCACCAATGACAGCTGACGACAGATGGTGGTGCCATACGTTTATAGCGGAAGGTTAAATACTTTGCACACAGCGGATTGTATTTATCAAGCACCGGTCAGCTAGTGTATACATTTTTTTAATATAAAATCTTAAGCGTTATTGTGGAAAAATATTTAAAATAATAAAATTTGATGCATTTGAAAGATGTTTTATTTTAGTAGCTCTACAAAGCATGTTGAGCAAATAGCGCACATGGTGCATCCTTTGAATTGGATGATTTCCAGGTTCTTCAAGAGTGATTACGTACATCGGTGGGCTAAGGTATTATTCATGTTTACTTATGAAGAACCAGGGGACAAAGAGTACTAGTAGGTGGGTTTCATTTGTACACTACAACTGTCTTAAGGCACACTAGCGATTGCACTCTCCGCCCCTTTAGCACTGGGCAGAAAGAGACAGTCGATGAAATATTTTTTTAAAGAGATAAAATCCAAATACTCCTCCCGATAAGGATTATCTCCTGTTATTTCTTTTTCAGTGAAGAATCGGCTGAATATATGATTGCTTGGTTTGGCGATTCATAGGCCGATAGGACGATTTCATAGATTTCGGATTAGTTCTTACAAAGGGCGCTTGATATTAAATTGTTCAATTGTATGTTTTATTTTTCATAGAAACTTGTTGACAAATACAAGGAAGAATAACATTTCCGAACGTGGGCATCAATAAATATACTCTTCCCCGCTCAGATCTGTAAACCTGTTCCCCGTGGAGTGCTGTAAGACAGATAAACGGGAATAAACAACAATTCCACTGGCTTAATATGCTAATGTCTTGGTTTACCAGCTTCCAATACAGTGCCCGCGCATGCTTCTTTTTTCCACCTACGTTCCGCCTACTCGTATGCAGATCTTCAGTTTAGTTCCAGGTTTCTTTGCTCCCGCGGTTAACTATAGGTTATTTATCAGTGATCCCATATGTTCCCATAACGCGTATTTTGCTGTGCAGTTTCGGGAGCGTTTGCTCCTTAGGCGTGCAGCCATTGTACAGCCCCGTGGCAATGATTGCAATTTACTGTAGTCCCGTATGTGTGGTAATTTAAAAAAATAATCACCTCTCATGGCGGGAGTGCGTTAGACTAATTTTCAACAGATAATGACTTCACCCACATGTCGAAGGTTTACTAAGTCGTAGTTACATTGCTCGTAAAAAATGGTCTGGAAAATGTAAAACAAGTTCATCCATAGCAAGTACACCCTTCTGTTCGACAATTGAATAAGCTTACTTTATGGAAAGAGAAACCAGTGCATAATGCATCACCTTTCTTCCGCACGTTCGGTCTGAACGCAGCGTGTTATCTGTATGAGTGTATGGATAATGATTACAAAATAATTTATTTGGTATCTGTATGGATCGTGTGCGGTGTGCAACCTGTTTCGAACAAGCGACTATATGCATTGAATTTGCGCAATCTGCTGCCGGGCCGACCGGGAATACGATCGATATATAGCGGCTTACACGGTAAATAGTAAACTGTATTGTAAAGCTAACCTTTTCAACAACGAAGCAGTAACAAACATACCGAGGGAGGAGCACGTCACAAGCCCTTCACAACAATTCCAAACACTTTTCATTTGTTTTAGGCGCGCGTGCGCGCATGCTTGACCCGTAAGGGTTGCAGTTCATTCCGTTACAACAATGTAACGAAGTGTGTGAGATTAACAAAAGAAAAGTAAACTTATGCGCTAATGTCTAATTTCACTGCTGCTGTTTGGTTGGAGTAGAGTTCCCCTGCTTAAACGTATTTAAATTAGTGTACTTGCAAACATTAACGATAGCCACGTAAGTCTAATTCTGAAAGGGTGGTTGTAAAAATACTAATTATTCTCGGATGGAGTCGGGCTTATAGGGAGGGAACTTAAATCCAGCATAACTTGCACTTTCTAACAAATATCATCGTTAAACGCCGGGCGCCGGCATCATGCCGTCACTGACTTGATCGACGGTTGATTGTCCTGAAACTCGACATAGCCGGACTCGTCGCTGAACTCGGAGTCGGAATCGATCGCCTGTAGGTGGTTGATCAGCTCGGTATTGACAGCGGCCACGGTTGACTTCAGGCGCATCTGACGCACCTTCGGCTTGGTCGTCTGGTGGTGTTGGTGGTGGGACTCCATCTCCCTTCGGTGCGCTTCGACGATAGGATCGTTCAGGGAGTCCAGGGGCGAATCGGTAGGTTCGGTGGGTCCGCTCGCGGACCCACTGCTGGCCAGCGACGCCGTTGGCATGAGAAAGCTCGACTTCACGCCGGGTGCGGGGAACGTGATGCTGCGCTTGAACATAAGTTCCGGCGAGGCAGTTATGTTGTCCGAATCGGCACCGAGCGGATGTTGACCGGCACGCTCACCGAGGGGTACATGGATCACTTGATTCTCGGCCAACTGTTCGAAGCTCCGTACTCGTTCCAGCACCGAGCCCGGTTTGCCGAGGGCCGCGGTTATTGCTGCCCGTCCTACCATCACCACCGCCGGTCCGTTCCCGCTCGTTGCCGAGTCATCCGTGTTGGTCGTTACCGTGCTCGAAGTTTCGCACCCACTCGATATGGAACCTTCGTCACTGTCGGGATGGGTGGCGGCTCCGGCCGCCTGCAGCTTGCTCGTCACACACAGCAGCGACGGTGGCGCCGTATCGTCCTCGGTGTGCAGACAACCGGAGTGCCGGAGCCGGTCGTGCGAGGCAGAAGCCGATGCGGCTGACTCTGCCGCGGTGCGTAGCATTTCCAGCACTTCGTCCTGATTGAAAAACACTTCATCCGTATCCAGATCAACGTCCCGTTCCTTCAGCTCGCGCGTTCTCACCTCGGAGCCACCGCCGTCCGCTTCTCCAACGACGACGACGCCCGGAAGTGAGTAGTGGTCCAGATCGTCCAAACTGAGCGCCAGTCGTTGCGTATCCTCCAACGTCACCGGCAGGCTGGCGTGATGTTGGGTCAGATCGTGCATGCTGCAGACGGTGGTCGGGTTAAGCTTCATGTCAAAGTACGAGATCAGTTCCTCGGACCTTGAAGTATGAAACTCGTGGAATATTTTGAACGGCCGCAGCCCGTCAGTCAAAACGTGACAAACGATTGTCCACGAGGGCGTCGTCGTTTTGTGTGTCTTTTGCAATTGCGGTCTATCAGGCGCAAACGGAGACCAGATGCTAACCTCCGGCAAGCACAAATGATGGCAAAACGGTCCGCAATTACTCTACCGGCAGACGGACGCGCTGGTGGTATTTTTCCATCGCCTACGTTGGCGCCCGGCTGCACGGTAGAAATAACCTTCCCAGGGCCAGGGTCTAGGTTGGGCCAGTATCGACTTATGTATTGATGATACGCTAATGGTGAACCTTTTACCCACACGCACCCCCAACAGGAACGCGGGAAATTGTCTGTGGAAAGGGCGAAACCAGTACGCAGCAGAGACACAACAGTTTAATTTGCCCCGCATACAGCCTATATCAGCTGAGAGACATTATTCCACACACCGCCAACGAGAGCGGAAGTTACGATTGATAACTCGCAATTAACTGTGATGGGGTTTGCTACATTTGCTTCCTCTTCTAGTGAAATATCGAAATGTTCAAGCTTTGAAAATACGCATTACAGTCTCATATAACGCAGAATTGTGGGAGCGTTCCACCCAGCCAGCTTTTGCTGCAAAAGTTGCATTCGAAAGGTCGTTCCGGTCGTCATTCGCTGAGCGTCACCAACACGATTGAAGTACTCCACTCAGGCGATCAAGCATCGATCGTTTGCGGTCACAAAAAGCCACAATGCAAAGCGGAAGTGCAGGAAACAATTGTGTGCAATGCCGCACAACAACAAAGGTAGTTCAAACATCGTGTCCAAACATTAACTCGCTGGGATGGGTTTGATGGGGCGAGAAAACAGAATGTTGGTTATATCCAACGGTTCAGTTAATGTTGAAAGTTAGTTTGTTTGGCAGATGATCGGATTGCTCTTTATTGCGTGGCGATATGTTTTGTTGCTAGCATTTTTAGTTGAAATCGATAGAGATATTGATCCAAATATTAAATTAAAATACACATTGTCATGCATTCTCCTTTGTTGTACCCTAACGAGGCTCTGAACGTCAGGAAAAGATGCGTTAATGTACGAGCAGCTTTATTAGTGGTAACAGCGGTACCATTAATCTGCGGACCTGTTCCAGTCGTCCGTTTGCCACCTCCAAGTATGTGCGAATAAGCGCTAATTTTACCAGCCAGGTCTCCGCGGGCTCTCCTTCTGCTGTCTAGCCACTTCCTTGTGGATGACATTATGTCTGGCAATCAATTAAGGCCACCTGTGGCCTGGCGCCGAAACTCATGGATCCCCCCACGTGTGAGCAAGGGTGTTACAAAAAGCACATCTCGCGAATTGCATGAGCGGCAAAAGCTTCGAGTTGATTCGGATTTGAGCGGCGAAAATAAAAAGTGGCAAAACCTACCACTGTGCGTGTATCCGCCGGTATCATCTGTCAAGGTCAACATGTCTTTTGTTGCGAGCTAGAGCGTTCCGACGCATGAACAGCCGTCTTTCAGCTGACCCACAGTCGCCGGAGATTCGTCCGAATGCGGGTGTGCTTATGTGTATGTGCCTCACTCAGGCTGGAGACAATCGAACGTTCGATCGACAATCATCTGGGCGATGTGTATGATGCGATCGTGCACAGAGGATGTGAAAACGGAATGTTTGCGGCGAACCGGTTTTAGCTTCACGGCTCCCTGGTGTATTGATGATTCGTTAGGTTATGATATAGCTCCGGCCAATCTCCCCGGCTAGGATGTCCAAAGGGATTACCGGTGTCTAAATCGCCATCAATAAAAAAAAACTAGTAAGCAAACTCAAGGATAAATCCCGCCAAGGGATAGAGAGGCACGTCTACAAAAACTGACTCTACTACTAATTAGCAGGTGGAGACGAGACTGGCTGCAGATAATTGCCGGAATTTACCGGCAAACACACAGGAGTGGCGTTGATTTATTGGTACGACAACGAGAGAACGTTTCTCATCTCATACACCCGCAGTAAGCGGACACGGGAACGTTTTTCGCTTCGCTAACATCGGGGTTTCTTTCGAGCAGAGCTCGTTAGTTAACATGAAGTCATACGACGGAATCGGGTTCTTGCGAAGACTTTGTCCAACTTTGTGCAAATTAGTTACAAATTTTAACACAACAACACGATACACGTTATTAGCTCCATCTGAAGGTTAAACGCTTCCAGAGGGAGAAGCTATGCACCGAATTGTTAATTGGCAGATGCAACAAACGACTCCGTTCATCAGTATGCGCCGATTCCCTCGCGCGACCGATGCGATAAACAATTAACCTACTCATCAAAGCCCTCCACCGAGCCCTCTAGATGTCTCGGATGATAACAAAACAAAAAACGGTGGAACTAAAAAACGCCATTACTTTCGGGACAGCAATAATGAGAATAACAAGAAGTGTGCATCAATGCACACCGCAAGATGTATCGGGGCTGGCTGGCTCTGCGGCACACATAAGGAGATCTTTGTTGAGTGGTAGTGCCCTACACATACGCCCGCTTATTTGCATATGCATACAGGTTTACAGTAAATTAGAATCCAACCTACGGGCAGATGATGGCGTGTTAACTCAAATCCCGCTGTCGGTTCTGCGATACGACAGAGTCGGTTCAGAAGGATTTATTTTGAGGCATAAATTGTGAATTATTAAAGCAAACAATACGTTGTGTTCGATCAACCAGCTTGTTGTTGGCACACATAAGGAGATCTTTGTTGAGTGGTAGTGCCCTACACATACGCCCGCTTATTTGCATATGCATACAGGTTTACAGGGGTTCAAACACGTTCTTGCTATTTATCATCGGCTGACGATGACGGCGAAGGAGCTACGACCGAGCCAGAAGGAAGGTCAGGTGTGTCTGCCGGAGTCGTCGACCACCGTCCGCCAGTACCGTTTGTGACCCGCTTGTGATTCAAACTCTCCCCAATTCCCTCTGCTTTCATGTGCACGGCGTAGTTAAGAAAATATTTCAATTTCACTGCACTGTCGTTTATTGTGACACTTTCAGGCAGGCAGGACGGACAGACTATCAATATATCGTTTTTGACCGATCTTTCCCCGAGCGCTGGTCTCTATTAGCACGTAGCTAATGGAGAGAGGTTTAGTACCTGTTCTAAAATTTCTCTTCCTATGTGTATCCGAAAGCTCTGGAAGACGTGACACACGGCGACGACGTGAGACAACTCAACAATCGGTCACCTGTCATAACCCCAATTTGGCTCGCGCCATGGCAATGGTCGCTTGGAAACCGTATTGGCCGTCGCAAAAGCCGACACGGCATGGGGGGCACGCGTCGGCTGATCCGATGACACCATCGCGAATGTCCGTAAATTCCGCTCCACTCCCATGGGGAGGGTGCCAGAGGGAGCAGACCATCGATGGCAATAAATCAGTTCAAATAGGCCAACGAATCGATCGAAGGAGACCCGTTTTCCAAGAGGGAACGGCGACTAGACAAGTCAATGCTTTTTTTTAATTCTTAAAGCTAATGCAATTAAGCTAAAACCAATGTCCCGGTGCAAATATGCCCATAGGATCCCATTACAATAGCTCGCAACTGGAGAATGGACTCTTCCTCACTTGCGGAAGTAAACATGGTCGCATGTATCTCACCTCTCATTACAGCAACTTGCTAATAAACTGGGCAAATCTTTTTCAAAGCTATGCAAAATCATTAAACGTTGGTGCTTAATGCACGGTCTGAGGCATTCGTTCAATAGTTTGACAATGGATAATGGTAACGTGCCGGGAGGCGGTAGGTTAAAGAATTTGGAAAATTTCACAAGCAAACACTCGACACGTTTGGTAGAAGGGAATCGCAAGCGTGTGTCAGTGATTTCGAAGAATCAAAACCAAACAGTTTGGCGTACACGCTGTGCTAACATTTACCCTGAACAACAGTACAACAATCAAATCCCTTCCGGCAGTAGCGATCAACCCGTTCTGGAATGACGGCAGTTGATCTTGGGTGTGAAAATGTCACCTCGACGCGCTGTCAAAACTTTGGCAAACATTCCTCATCGCGCACGGCACACGTCCAGTGGAAATTAGAATCCAACCTACGGGCAGATGATGGCGTGTTAACTCAAATCCCGCTGTCGGTTCTGCGATACGACAGAGTCGGTGATGATGACGGTTTTGCAAATGTTGTTTACACTCAAGGTGATTTTAGCTGCGGAATCCCGCTGCAGCGCCATTTTTGTTTGCACAAGATCGAGAAGCTGTTTACTTCTGTCTCAAAAACAAAACGATCGTTAACGGTGCGGTGATAATGGAAGATAATAGAAGAGACGATTTCGCTTTCAGAAGGATTTATTTTGAGGCATAAATTGTGAATTATTAAAGCAAACAATACGTTGTGTTCGATCAACCAGCTTGTTGTCGAAGATGCATCTTCACATGATTATCGGTGAAACTTGCAGCAAATTTACACACGGTAGGTAGCTCGTGGGAGAGGAAAAGGCCACTGCCACCTTTATCTCGGGCGCTTGCATTTCAGGAGGAGAAATTTTCCCACACATAAAACAATCGCCACTATCGGCACGAACCCTTCGACGCTAAAGTACCCCCGAAACGAGCGTCTGTACCCCGTCAGCGAAACCCCGGACGGTGAAGCAGACGCGCCATTATGCTTCGTTCGAAGATGTTCGACATCTACCGACGGATTTAATTATTCACTGCGCAAAAAAACTCGTCTGGCGGCGCGTTTTTCTCCTGCCCCTAATTGTGATGCTCCACGATGAACCCTTCAAATATCTTCAAACGCGATCTTCACTCGATCTCCGGCCACACTCACCCCTCGCCGCTGATGAGATCTTAAAACAAACAACGGCAATCGTGCTCCCCGATTTCGCTAGCCAACCTTACTTTCTGCGCCCTTTCGAGAGCAGTGAGAAGGACGTCTCCGTGACCCCTGAGGTGGGGTTTAGCCGCGTTGCGTGATTGTTTCGTGTGTGTTAGCGATCGTGCGTCGGAGGTCGCCATACCATTGAGTCTTCCACCGGTGGAGAAAACGCCACACCACAGCACACGGGTAGATAAATTCTACTTTCCACGAACTTGCACGAACTTGACGAAACAAAAAATGAAAAACGTAAAGATGATCTTCCTTGTTCCTGCATGCATTGTTTACTTGAAGAACTGGTCTACCCTTTCTTGACACGTACACTTATAACGTTTTGTGATAAGGTTACGGTGTAAGGCACTGAATTGGATATAAATTCTTCGTTCAGCTCAGATAATGTATGACACCCCAGCCCAAGTGGTATATATAACCAAAAAACGAATTTCTCTCTGCACGATGTCCATCACATAACAACTCTACGATCGCCGCTGCTTAGCAATAAAATCGTTTAATTGTTCCCCTCAATCTCACTTCGATTCGTGTGCCGGTTATACAAGCAAGCGTGTAATCATCTCCTCCTCCACCACAAGGAAACTTCTGTGGCGAAGGTATTTACAGTAAAAAATCATCCTAAAGCGCGATATTCCGCGTGTGTGTGTGTGTGTGTGTTACGGTGGCGAAAGTTGAGGGCGGCTTTTTCTTTCGGAAAAGCTATCACAACGCGGAAGAAGGCTCGTGCGTTAAAAAGAGTTTGACAGATGGAGCAATTTGTTCGGCAGTAACGCTGGATAGGATAGCAAGCGAAATCAGCATCAATGCAGCGGCGGCATTGCGTAGCGCTGCTGTTACAGATTTCGTTCTCGTAATATGCACGTATCGTTGCATCGGTTCATTGCATCGCCGCTACCGCCCGAATAGGAGGAGGAAGTAAGTTTCGTTTGATTGAAATATTTCTTCTCAACGCTTTCCACAAAAATTGCGGAAAATTAACTCCACCTATGAAATGATACATTGAGGGTTGGTATTCTTTCTCTCCCCATAAATCGAGCGGAGGCACATCTCTTCGCACACAATCACTTCCGTCTTCTCTAAGCTGCTGTTGCGGATTGAATTCGCAGAGGTTCGTGTCCCTTCGGGGGTTTGGTTACGATTTCGATTTCATTGCCCAACGGATTCCCACTGTAGGGGGTTGGTCATCGATCATTAATCATGAATTCATTGCTCTCAGCGCATGAGGTACACAGGCCTCGGGCAGGTGGGATGAGCTAGCATTAGACATAGAGACGGAGAGAGAAAAAGACACCCTCTGCGTATAAATCGTGCGACCGCCGAGAAGATGCTAATCGGATGCTATATGTACACTAAGGCATATGAATGGCGTGTGGTATGAAGCTGTGCTTATGGGTGGAAAAGTATAAAACATATTGGTAAAGTTGCGCAAGCCCGTGGAGTACGTCGTGGCATCACCGGTGCCACAGGTGGTCAGAGAGTGAGGACAGCTCTATAATTATCGATTAAATCAAACGTTCGCTGCCATAGAACGTCACCGGCGACCATTTTATTCCACTATTACCCTGTGACATCGCCCATCGCAGTGGGCGCGCACAAACAATCCTCTTGGAAAATCCACGATCATGCACACTAGTAGTTGTGCCAATAAGCGGGATACAACAACTTTTGTTTATTAATTCGGCCCTTCGGTAGGTCGGTGACAACGCTTCAAAAGAGCTTGCAAATAAAAGGCAAACAGTGCACAATAGTGGTTGCCAACCGACACTGTCAGCCTTTCATCGGCATCTGTGTGCTGCCACCGAGCTTGGTGGAGGTTACACTTCAAAGCTGCTGCAACACGGCGTCGTAACAAAACGATCCCTTATAGGGAGAGTAATACAACACGAGATGAAAGGGAGGAAGTAGCAAGCTTATGCCAAGAGGTAATTATCGTTTTAATCAGCCATTCATTCAGACGACCAGGAACTCGAGGGTGCTTGTACTGGGTGCCTTGAGGCTCATTGAGGACTCTCCTCCGAGAATCAACAGATATAGCCTTTAGGTTCGAAATGTCACATATTTTGGACAGAACTCTAACAAACATGCACGAACTAAACAACATACATTGTGATGAAGCTTACTTTTGCAAACGTTGCCCAACTCTTCCCATCGCCATTAAAGTTGCTCCAATTTATGCTTTCCACAAAAATTGCGGAAAATTAACTCCACCTATGAAATGATACATTGAGGGTTGGTATTCTTTCTCTCCCCATAAATCGAGCGGAGGCACATCTCTTCGCACACAATCACTTCCGTCTTCTCTAAGCTGCTGTTGCGGATTGAATTCGCAGAGGTTCGTGTCCCTTCGGGGGTTTGGTTACGATTTCGATTTCATTGCCCAACGGATTCCCACTGTAGGGGGTTGGTCATCGATCATTAATCATGAATTCATTGCTCTCAGCGCATGAGGTACACAGGCCTCGGGCAGGTGGGATGAGCTAGCATTAGACATAGAGACGGAGAGAGAAAAAGACACCCTCTGCGTATAAATCGTGCGACCGCCGAGAAGATGCTAATCGGATGCTATATGTACACTAAGGCATATGAATGGCGTGTGGTATGAAGCTGTGCTTATGGGTGGAAAAGTATAAAACATATTGGTAAAGTTGCGCAAGCCCGTGGAGTACGTCGTGGCATCACCGGTGCCACAGGTGGTCAGAGAGTGAGGGCAGCTCTATAATTATCGATTAAATCAAACGTTCGCTGCCATAGAACGTCACCGGCGACCATTTTATTCCACTATTACCCTGTGACATCGCCCATCGCAGTGGGCGCGCACAAACAATCCTCTTGGAAAATCCACGATCATGCACACTAGTAGTTGTGCCAATAAGCGGGATACAACAACTTTTGTTTATTAATTCGGCCCTTCGGTAGGTCGGTGACAACGCTTCAAAAGAGCTTGCAAATAAAAGGCAAACAGTGCACAATAGTGGTTGCCAACCGACACTGTCAGCCTTTCATCGGCATCTGTGTGCTGCCACCGAGCTTGGTGGAGGTTACACTTCAAAGCTGCTGCAACACGGCGTCGTAACAAAACGATCCCTTATAGGGAGAGTAATACAACACGAGATGAAAGGGAGGAAGTAGCAAGCTTATGCCAAGAGGTAATTATCGTTTTAATCAGCCATTCATTCAGACGACCAGGAACTCGAGGGTGCTTGTACTGGGTGCCTTGAGGCTCATTGAGGACTCTCCTCCGAGAATCAACAGATATAGCCTTTAGGTTCGAAATGTCACATATTTTGGACAGAACTCTAACAAACATGCACGAACTAAACAACATACATTGCGATGAAGCTTACTTTTGCAAACGTTGCCCAACTCTTCCCATCGCCATTAAAGTTGCTCCAATTTATTCACAAAAGCATCCTCCTATACCACATAGCACCTACGAAAAAAAACTCCTTGAACGTAATGGATTGCGATCGATGAGCCGTCCCTCTCCAACACACTTTCGCGAAGAAAACTCAGAAAAAAAATAAATTATTACTTTTTTTTCGACAGAAAAGCGCGAAAACCCCCATAATAATACATCACCGGTTCGATCAGTGGCTTCGGCAGCAAAACTGAAACGGCCACCAAACGACAACGAACGGAAAAAAGTAAATGGCGCGATGATGGAAGTTGCGTAAAAGAACGAGAAAGAAAGGAAAAATTGGAAAGCAACAAAGAAAATCTGAGTTGCTCTAGTTTTTAAGGCTGCCGCCGGGAAAAAAAAATAAATTATTACTTTTTTTTCGACAGAAAAGCGCGAAAACCCCCATAATAATACATCACCGGTTCGATCAGTGGCTTCGGCAGCAAAACTGAAACGGCCACCAAACGACAACGAACGGAAAAAAGTAAATGGCGCGATGATGGAAGTTGCGTAAAAGAACGAGAAAGAAAGGAAAAATTGGAAAGCAACAAAGAAAATCTGAGTTGCTCTAGTTTTTAAGGCTGCCGCCGGGGCGCCTGATGCAGATAGCCAAAAACAACCCAACATCAACAATAAAAAAAATGGTTAGCAATTATTTGGTGCCAAAGTCGCGGCGATCTCAGCTCCTGATCGTGTGGTGATGCAAGAGCGTTAAGAGGCTGGGTGTAAATATTTTTATACAACCCAATTTTCGTACAGATTTAGTGTGTGTGTTTTTTTTTCAATTTATTGTTTGGACAAATGTAGAATTACGATTTTTCCCCTTCGCTCGGTGTGTCTCTCTTTATTGGCACAAAATTGTGCCAAACTAATCCCGTTGACCGTTGCATAAAAGTAATCCGGTTCAGTAGGCACAAACCGTTGCCCAACTGACATCGTTTGACATTCACCAAAAACGAGGCTGGAACTGGAATATCGATTTATGCGGTGTGGATAGCCATTTTATGACATCGTCAGCCGGTTGTTTCCTCTTGCAACGTCGCACAATCGCACATGGAAGCATGATTGATCGTTGTCGATCGGCTGTGTTATGGACGAGCCATGGTGGAGTTGGAACCGAGTGATACTAACTCCCAGCCGATTGACTTACATCATACGTGTGCCTGACGGAGGGGACCTGTTTGCAAGGGATTCAAACTCGCGCGAAACGGGTCATCAAACCACAACTGTCAGTATTTTGTTTCTCATTACTGATGAGCTCGGGGGGTCGTCTCAGCCTGCACGTGACAGCTGAAACATTAAATCAACCACCGCCCTCTCTAACGCGCTGCTGCTACCGGCAGAAAGAGGTTTACGACTAGAAAATGGTTTCCATTTCCTCTGACAATCGCGTAGAAAAGGCGCACCTGCCATTAGCATGTACTATACTACCACGATCGACAAATGAAGCGAAATAAAATCATCGTATTGAGGTACTATCGGAGCAGAAGTTGCGCACGGAAGTAGCTCAGACCGAATAACAACAGTAATTATTGAAACAAAACAATAATTATTCACTTTCACCAAACCATCCACGACTCACGTGCCTGCGTGAGTTCATGGTGGCGTGCCGCGCTTCGAACAGTCCGGCAATCGAAGACGAAAATTGCACCGACCTACCGAATGTCTCCCAACTCGTTAACAGTGGACAACCATCCCAAAGCCGTTATGAAAGTTGGTCAAAATTGAGTGCACTGGTGGTGGTGGCCGGTCTCTCCTCGATCGTGCCGTCACCACCGGTTGGGGTTTTTGGCGTATTTTTACCTTCCGTCCCAACCCAACTGGTTTACGATACTACGCCGAGTTATTTCAAGACTTCATTCGCGACGCCGTTGATTGTGGTGCGCTGGTGGTGTTAATGGCTCACTATTAGGTAACGCCTGCGAGCCCGAGCTACTAGATCGCTGCAGTTGCGCCTGGGTGTAAACAAAAACACAAGGCAAGCTTGGATTATGGTATGGCAAGCGCTACCAGTGACAGTGACGAGCGGCTCTTGAGGAGCGCCAACTGTCAAACAAATAAAGCAATGGCTCCACGGAGATACCAACGGTAAAAGAAGAAAACAATTGGTCGTATCGCGATCGAGATAAGGGTGGGTTCGGGATTCAAGTAGAGAGCAATTGATACTGGGAAGAGTGATAGTGTGTTGCACCTCGTAGCCAATTGGATTATGACGGGCGCGTTCCGGACACAACGCAGCGTGCGTAACGTAACGATTCGTACACCCAGTTGGTTCGCTTTCTGTTTGGCCTGCTATTTTCGGTACGCAGATAAATCTTGCGTTGCGCGAGGAAGTGCTGAGCTTTACACGCACCAGCAGCTATATGTTACCTCAAGGTGGTGGTTGCGTGTGGCTACTCTGCAGCCTACCTATCTTTAGCGTTGCCATCGCCCTCGTGATGTGGCGGTTACTAATGCTGATGGTACGGAATGACATCGGCAAGAGGAAGTGTGCCGATGAGCATCGATTTCCGACACACTACATCGCATCGGACAACCAATGTGTACCGTCGTTGTACAAACCGGTCGCAGTATACCTGCGAGCCATTGCGTAAGCCCATCACCGAGATCTCACAGTTATGCCGAGCGCACTGGCTGAGCACACTGGTTGGACCTGAACAACCACCGTGTCCCTGAGCATGGAGCATGGATAACAAATTTTAAGTTATTTCTGAAGTCCGTCGCTGCCCTGTGCACAAGCTCTTCGACGGCATCCGGTGTTGCAGTTCGTAAGAAAAAAAAAACGAAATCTCGAAAGGGTCAACGACGAGGTCTCGGTAATATTTTGTAACCAAGTCTCGGACTCAACTGAGTGGTCAGGTGTTCCACGAGTAGAGGCGCAGAAAGCATTAACACTACCATGAGCAAGGTAGTTCATGTGGACCCGTGCGAGGTTTGACTAAAATTGTGAGTTGATGTCCACTCTTATCTTTTGCCATTTTATTTTAGTTTTAAATATATCCTCCAATGGTTTGTATGCGGTCGCCAATAGTTTCCACTATATACTGAAAATCGTCTAATTGGCTCAAAATGACCCTTGGGTTTGTGCAGGCACTCCTAAACCGTACCCAACCGAATGGGGAGAATCATCGGTGCCGATGAGGTCATCTTCATCAAAGGGTGAAGTCAGGATCTCGCGTGGCAACGCCACGTCGAATGCTAATCATGCACAACCGAGACGAAACGGCGTACATCTTGGGTTTTATGATCTTGCTAATGGAGTGGCAGTTCTCAAAGTAGGTCAATCGATATACCAGGTGAACAAATTGGTTCGGTTGAGAAAAGAAAGCATTTCCATAGCTATTTACAGATAAAAGAACTGTTAAAAATAAGTCTGCATTATAATCAATCCGTAATGAATGTGGACCTGCTGTTTGTGCCGGATAGAATTAGGCTTGATGGAGAACACCCAATTCCCCCGGCGGGTGGGATTTAGGTGGCGTAGTTCGCATATTTCGTCACCGATCACGCCCCGTTGAGCGTCGCGATCATCTTAACACACTCGATAATTATGGCGGCGGCGGTGGTAAAGTTCATCGAACGCCTGCAGGGATGACCGTAGATCCGGTGGACGGGTCGTTGATTGGAATGGAATTTGGAATAAAAATCACTCGTTAGCCACGCCAATAATGCAGCGCGCGATTTTGCCACTCTCGTTGGCCCTTCTTCCCACCGACACGTGATGCGCCGCGCGTTGGCATTAGAATATGCGTGCGTGTTATGGCCAATGGCAGTAATTTTGTGTACTAGCACACGGGGAACACGACATCGAATGGACGCACATGCATCGTGTCGTGCCGAGGCTAGGCTTTGTCGTTGTGAAACCGAATGACACAAGATGGCCTTAACAGTGGCCAAGATGGGCTGAGAAAAGGAAGAAACGCAACGCGGAGTGGGGATTACTGTTGTTGGTGCGTTTCAAAATTGCACCAATGATGTTGCCCCCCGACCGGATTTGATGCATTGCGACCATAATGCGTGTTATGCAATGTTTGTTGTTTGTTTACGAACCACCCAACCATATGCGGCAACCGGACAGGTGTCGGACGAGGTTTGAGCACTTTTCGCGACATGTAGCAACAATAATTGGATGATGATTTGCACCCATTATTATGAGCTTTTTCTTGTCCATGTTGATAGTTTTTTGCTAGAGTTTTTTGATAGATAGATAGTTGATAGTTTCTGTGTAAAAGTATTGAGTCACTTCGACATGTTTTGTAGCCAAAACTTATACAGCAGCATCGGCACTCGATAAAATCAACATGGTAGCTCGTTCGATCACAATGACATCACCGTTGGAATATGGATTTCGCTTATGCTTATGCTAAATCGCCAAATCCATGCAAAACCGCAGCCATGACCCCACGAGATGAATGACGAAAATGTGCAAACACATTTGTCGCATTTTATCCCGCTGTAAAATGATCCGGCGACAAAATGACACAAAACTATCACATTTCCGTTCGCGACGGGGCAGATCCTGGCTGTTCGTCCCTCACCGCCGCACTACACTCCTCCCATCCCCCCTATCCTCGCACTACTTCCTACCCTATCGATGGGGCCGAGCCGGGACCGGGTGGCATAAATGAAATTGATGTCTGTCTGATTTTCATCGCCGCGGCGGTCACTCTTTGCCCTGCCATTTTATGACCCACCATCGGTCACGTTTTCGCATAACTTTTTCCCCAACCCAGTAAAGCGGGGTTCCTCCTTCGACACGACCGAAACTCCCGTGCCGAAGAGCTCTCCGCAGCAGTAGACGGCGCCAGCGTGCGCCAACGTCACCATCACGAGGACTAGAGGGTGTCAAAGGAATCGCGGTTTGCCGCATGACACTGCCAGCGGCGTGCCAAGCTCGAGAGATGGGTGCGAAAGCTCGGGCGTGTACATCAAACTAGGTGGCGAACGCGATGGCAACAACAAACAAACAAAAAATCGCAAACTTTGCTCGTTAAAAACCCAACTTTACGATTTCCGCTGCTATGGCAACTGGAAATTGCGACGCATTCCGCGAATGCGCATCCGGAATTGTCAACCCGGGAATTGACTGCTTCCCGCTAGAACCTCGAACTCGGTCCCCCGCCGTTTGAATGCAACGCTAGAGCTAGGCAAAACTGTCCACCATCGTCCCGCTGGTTTGGGGTGTGTCGGTCAAACTCACAACCGGGCGCAAGGACAATAAAATCGTCCGTCGTAGCCCAAATCGGATCTGTGGTCGATGTCGTCGCGGACGGGGCATGTGAACGAATCATCAATTTTGCATGCTACAGGGCAGGGGAATCTCAAGTATCAAAGGAAAATGGAATGAGCAGAGCGTGAATCGGTCCGATTCGACAGGGTTCGGGACATAGGTGGTGGTAATCCCAAACGAGCAACGCTTATAAATAAGTTATCTCTGTAGATACAACGTGCCATACCCCAGTTATTAAATTTCTATCGATCCACCGGGAGCGTTTTTGTAGAGTAAATAGCCACACTTGATCCATTATTCTGTTTCTGCCTCCTGAGTACTATCGCCCAGGTTCGTATAAAGATAGTACAGTTGATATACTTTAACGATATTTTGAAAATGTAGTCAAACCAGCGAGCATGGTCTGAAACGTGCAATTGAGTACTTTATCCTGCTTTCTAACGCTCTTTGTCTATTTCTTTGAACGCTACTCCTCTACGGTGGTAATTAGGGTAACCTACATCCGCCACGCAAGAACCAGCGATAGACCAGCAACACCACGCGGCTCACCACTTCCATTGTGTCAACGGGCAGTCAACACAGTGGAGAAAAACGTTCAAAGAGCAGCGCGAACGCGGAAGCGTCCACAACATGGCGTCTAATGGAACGCGATTTTCCCGCGCTTACAAATGACAAACAGCCCCGAGCGAACGGAGCGGCGGTGAGCGGTGTCATTTTTCTTACGGCCGGCCGGCTCGCGGGTTTAACCTCGCAACAGGTTCGCTTCCAAACCAAGCCGAGTAAAGCTATCGCATCTCCTCGCTCCGGTTGCTCAGCGGAGGTGGTGTGATGCAGATATCGATGGGGAACGTGCCGAAGAGCTCTCCGCAGCAGTAGACGGCGCCAGCGTGCGCCAACGTCACCATCACGAGGACTAGAGGGTGTCAAAGGAATCGCGGTTTGCCGCATGACACTGCCAGCGGCGTGCCAAGCTCGAGAGATGGGTGCGAAAGCTCGGGCGTGTACATCAAACTAGGTGGCGAACGCGATGGCAACAACAAACAAACAAAAAATCGCAAACTTTGCTCGTTAAAAACCCAACTTTACGATTTCCGCTGCTATGGCAACTGGAAATTGCGACGCATTCCGCGAATGCGCATCCGGAATTGTCAACCCGGGAATTGACTGCTTCCCGCTAGAACCTCGAACTCGGTCCCCCGCCGTTTGAATGCAACGCTAGAGCTAGGCAAAACTGTCCACCATCGTCCCGCTGGTTTGGGGTGTGTCGGTCAAACTCACAACCGGGCGCAAGGACAATAAAATCGTCCGTCGTAGCCCAAATCGGATCTGTGGTCGATGTCGTCGCGGACGGGGCATGTGAACGAATCATCAATTTTGCATGCTACAGGGCAGGGGAATCTCAAGTATCAAAGGAAAATGGAATGAGCAGAGCGTGAATCGGTCCGATTCGACAGGGTTCGGGACATAGGTGGTGGTAATCCCAAACGAGCAACGCTTATAAATAAGTTATCTCTGTAGATACAACGTGCCATACCCCAGTTATTAAATTTCTATCGATCCACCGGGAGCGTTTTTGTAGAGTAAATAGCCACACTTGATCCATTATTCTGTTTCTGCCTCCTGAGTACTATCGCCCAGGTTCGTATAAAGATATTACAGTTGATATACTTTAACGATAATATGGATTTCGCTTATGCTTATGCTAAATCGCCAAATCCATGCAAAACCGCAGCCATGACCCCACGAGATGAATGACGAAAATGTGCAAACACATTTGTCGCATTTTATCCCGCTGTAAAGTGATCCGGCGACAAAATGACACAAAACTATCACATTTCCGTTCGCGACGGGGCAGATCCTGGCTGTTCGTCCCTCACCGCCGCACTACACTCCTCCCATCCCCCCTATCCTCGCACTACTTCCTACCCTATCGATGGGGCCGAGCCGGGACCGGGTGGCATAAATGAAATTGATGTCTGTCTGATTTTCATCGCCGCGGCGGTCACTCTTTGCCCTGCCATTTTATGACCCACCATCGGTCACGTTTTCGCATAACTTTTTCCCCAACCCAGTAAAGCGAGGTTCCTCCTTCGACACGACCGAAACTCCCGTGCCGAAGAGCTCTCTGCAGCAGTAGACGGCGCCAGCGTGCGCCAACCTCACCATCACGAGGACTAGAGGGTGTCAAAGGAATCGCGGTTTGCCGCATGACACTGCCAGCGGCGTGCCAAGCTCGAGAGTAGTCTCCATTTGAATTGCACTCCATTTCTCCTGGCTGCCGAGGGATGTTTGGCGTTCCTGACCGTTTCAACCCAGTTCGGTGCTCCGGCCCGCCAACGCCAAAGGTTGAGAAATAAGATCACTGAGTCAAGCCCTCATCTCTCAGTACAACCTACAAACTACAGCCCTCCCTCCATTTAACCGGTGGTCACGTTCGATTTGAGGTATGGCGCGGCTTTGGGAGCGAGCGTTTGTGAACGAAACGATCGATGGAAGGGAAAGAAAAGACGAAGCGAGCCAATGAGACTATTTACAGTTATAATCATGCTAGTCACCAGCGACCTCCCAAACAACAACCGTCTGATTAATCCGATACCTCCTCCTTCGCCGGATGGAATAAATTCGATACAAGATCGGAAATTATACAAATCTCGTTAGACGTTTTCGTTTTGCCGGTGTCCATCAATGAGCATCTTGGATCCAGGGACAGGTCGTCATTCGAAAACCCCTCGCGTCAATGGAAGATCTGAAATCTGTTTCTTGCCTTTCGGTTTGTTTGCAATCTCATTGCCAGCGGATGATTTAATTAACACGTCTGGTTATGGCGATCAGCGATTTATCGCTAACAAAAGGAAGTGGAGCATTTCATTCGAGCACTGCCTGCGTTATCGACACACACGTTTGGTTATTTTCCCTCCACATAGCTGCTTGCCCCGGTGACCTTCAGTTTATGCTGGTATGCCGTAGAAATGAATGTTGAAGCACCCCACGTATCACAGGGATGCCTCAAAAGTCGGTCATCGCGTGCATTGCCGCTTCACCCAGTTTTTGAGCGCTTCATTCTAGGTGAACTTTTGCCTGGGATGCCGCAGATTACAACGCTCGGACCGGGGCAGGCAAGCCGACGGACGCGATAACTGGTTTGATACTTCACCCGCCCGGCCCGGTTCTTGGCTCCGAATGGAAGATGCAGCGAGTCCGGATGATGTTCAAACCTCACCAATGCCTAACTGGAGAAACCTGATAGCGTATTACATCAGGAGCCCGGGACCCGATCGTGCGAGGGGTATCATCAGCGTCATCAGCATCCCTTTTTTGCCGATCAAACGTGAACCAACCCCCGAAACCATGCACGATCGTGCATTCCTCACAAAATGCTTACACGAGCCTAGAGCGAAGATCGCGTGTGGTCCCGGGATCCCTACCCTACACACCACACTCCAAAAAGCTAACCGGTTCGCTTGTCAGTTGAGGTCAGTTTGCTAAAGCGCATACAGGTTGTCGTCGCTGCTCGCACTCCTCTTCCTCCGTCGTAGGGAGACTGTGTCCTCGTTTTGTTTCTGAAGCGAGGAGGCTACTACATCGCTCCTCCACAAACTACCCCCCAACGACCATTATATATCGAGGCGAAAAAAGGGTACAACTTGATCAAAATTCAACCTCTGCAACGGTTTCAACATTCATATGCCCGGGCACCTTCATTAGCCGAAGGAACGCTCTGAGGAAAAAGTACGACCACGAAGATCGTAACGGTTACCGGACCCGCAATGTAATCAGAAATTGATTCGAGAGCAAAACCATCGTCCCGGTCTGGTCGATTGGTGACCAGTTTGCACGACGATCTCGCGCGAGATGGATGATTCATGTCTAAATTCAATTTAGACAGCACCCTTCGCGTGCCGATCGCCTAAGTGATCGTGTGCTGCCACAACGGCGGGATGAGCAGTGCACGTGATGTGGCAACGACGGAAAGGCCACAGTGGATCTTTAAGCGGCCAATCGCACGTCCGACGTATGTCGCGTGTTCTGTCACTATTGCGTAAGGTCAAGCAAGGGGTCTTCATCAGCTGGACTCCCGTTCGTGGAGCGATGAGACAATTCATTTACTGCTCAATACCCTAATGAAGGCTATTTGTAAGGTGCTGCTGATGACGGTTTGTATTGGAAAGAGGAGAATGTGCTTCGAATGCTGATAGTGGTTTAACCGAATCTATACTGAACAAAGTTTGTGCCGTGAAGGAACATCACAAGTCATAACTCGCGCGTAGAAACCCTTCGGCAAGTAAAAACAAGTGAACTGATTTTCAGCTTGTTCTACGCGCTTGCTTACCGTAAAACGGGTAACGCTTCCGGAGGTGGTCCTAAACCGGCTTCACACTCAATTTTTCTACATCCCAACAGGTTGAACGGGAGTGTCGTACCTCTAGGTGCCATCTAGTAGCTCAGGAGGAAGATGGAGTAAAGCATAATTGTCCCCCACGCTGCCTTCCCTGGAACGGAGTAACGGATTTTTACTGCCACAAGACTGCCTCGGTTGTTGAAGGGCGATGCCTGCGACTATCAGGTTCCCATCTACGGCGGCAAAATTGGTTTCAAAGCAACCAAACCGCATCGACAATCGCGATGCATATCGTGGAGTGCAACTAACAGGTTAGAACGATAAGTGCCATACGATGAGTTGGGGGAAGTGACGATTAGGACAAGGTAAGTTATTATGACTTAAGTACACACGGCATAACATAGGACGAATCGCGCCGCTCATTGACACACAATTAGAACATCAATCATCGCTTGATGCCGGGGGTCGGTTACAGCTCAGTAGGTCGCAGTATGGGCCCTCACCTCGGATGTTCATAATTGACGCTATACAGTGTTCTTTATGGGAACTGGAGGCAATGGCGCCGCCGAGCGCAACACACATTAGCGCCTGCAATAAACCCGCTATGTATGACAATTTACACCTAAACTCTCACACTACAAAAAAATAGAGAATGAGTTAAGCCCCTCGGAGGGATGTTGTGTAGCGGACACGCCATTGATCAATCGCAGGGGCGATAATCGTCTTACGGTTGAACATTTAAAGGATCACGCTTTGTCCTACCAAATTCTTACAGAACACCATTGTCTCCCATGAAATAGAAGTAATTGGCGATCGTCGTATGGCTCGTAGAGCAGTAAAATGCACTGATCATGATTACGACGCACAATCTTGCCTTAGCATAGGTGCAATAAAGCCATTATGAATCCACCGTTGTCATCCCAAGCCGGCTAAGTGGAGCACCCTCTACGCTGGGAACTCTGGAACCTAAGCGCGACGCGCATTCCAATGTCACCACCTTTGCTGGGTGGACACGTTCCGTTAGTAGGACACGCTGCAAGTGGGAACGAAATGTATAGGAGTTCTGGTTATTTCAACTCACATGCTGGGTGGACACGTTCCGTTAGTAGGACACGCTGCAAGTGGGAACGAAATGTATAGGAGTTCTGGTTATTTCAACTCACAACCTCGACTTTGACGGGGCGTTTGTTTCTCAATCATGGCCAAAACAACCGTATAAAAAAACTACAGCTTCTACCCTTGAGAAAGACACTTCGGAGGCCAGTTTTCTGCACTTCGTAAAGTGAGCGGAATGGAAATCTTAATCAAGCCAATCAAACCACCAAGGACGGATACGGTCTTTGTTTTGGTCGCCGGTCCTATACTCCGCAACTGTGGGCCGTGCTTGCTGGCGAACAGCAGAGATCTAGGGAGATCCGAGTTCAGCGATAGGCCACCGCGAGTCTGCTGCAATCAGTGACAAGTCTGTGGCGACCGTGGTATATAAAAACGGTTGGAAGCAAACCTTCAAGCTCCACAGAATTCCAGCACGAACAATCGATCGAATGTCCGGCGATTGATTTTCTGCCGTCTCTACCATACATTCACAGATTAGAGGCTACGATTCCAGATGGACACATAATCTACAGCAACAGCAGGTGACCGGATGGAGCCGATCGAAGCGATCAGCGCGGTACGCTGATTACCTCCGCAATAGATCAATAAATCTGTCTCACCGGTTATTGAATACAACAAACGCAAGACGAATTCCATCGGCAGTACAACGACCTTCGACACATAGGTATAGGATATTCAACCCCTCAAGTATTCCGAATTAAATTTGAATGTTTTAGTCCAGTACACAAAGTACAAGTTTTAGAAATTTCCCATCCGTCACGATCACTTTCACCTACCTTTCGCCCATCCAGTAAGAACATTGCCGAGGTAAGACACCTTGTACTCCGGATCTGGCCGGCTGATGTCGATGCTGTGGCAGTTTCGCCGCAGCAACCGTCCCAGACCGCGCGTTATCGATTTGATCGCCTTCGCGCTGCTTTCACTGTCGTTGACATAGCACGCATCGCCAATTTGAAGCTCGCCCTCGTCCGTTTCCTCGGCCGCACCAGCCCCGCTGTCCTTTTTGTGGAACTTTTCACTGTTCAGGAAGCTTCGTTTGAACTGCTGCAGCTTAAGCAGTGCGCTGCTGTCGTCATACTTTTTGGTATTGTAGGTGTTGCCGAAGATACGTGCTATCGACGCGCTCTTGACAAAGCGTGACTTTTTTTTCTTCAGTGTCTCTTCCGACCTTGCCATAGCCGTTGCCCCGTTTGCTGGTGGTCCCTGTGCCATCTGTGCCGCGGCCTTCCCGATCGGCCCCGTACCGGGATCACTTTTTGGTCTTCGGCGCAGGTGAAATATGTTGAACTTGTCGAGGGTAACGCCGGTCTTGGTGCCGGCTGAAGGGCCGCTATTGGATGCCGTTAATTACACACCGCTGCACTGGACCGTGCACGTTGTTCACGCGTATGGTGATGATCGTGAGGTGCAGGTAATGTGTTGTGCAGTTGGTACTCCAGCTGTTGATACTATGTTCTGTCTATAATAAGAGAAAGAGAGAAGAAAGCATATGAGAGAATTGTTGCAGTTGTTATTTCTATATTCTTCCTTGCGCTCCTTTTGTACAACAAAGAGAACTATGCTCAACTCCTTGACCAAAACCCCGAATGGAAAAGCGATAAGATGTGTTTTTTTGCAGACATTAAACCGAAAGGAGGCTTTTATTTACAAGGTTAAGCTATTCATACCTACTGAATAGGCTTCTTACGAGAGTAAAACAGTATCTACCAGACCCTGAATGGAACGGTGCTTCGGGTCGTTTGTTTTGGCTATTAACGACCCAGACGCTGTCAGCACAAAATCCACCTCATCCTGACCGTCTTTGTTGTTGACGGGTGTAGT